>JACXGI010002564.1:0-47784 GCA_016801175.1 Esox masquinongy
CATCCATCCCTCCCTGCGTCCCATCATCCATCTGTATTTCTCTGTCCCCTGCAAAGTATCGGCTATGCGTACGAAAAGCAGGAATGAGAGGAGAGGACAGGAGAAGGGAAAAGAGGAGAGACCTACCCTACAGATCCGTTCACCACGCTCCCACCATGGCCTTTCTGAACATTTTCCAGGCCTAGTCACCCACAAACAGTCAGGAGAGGTTGAAAAACAATGCCAAGCAAGTAGACAGGTTTCACTCAGCCAGACAAAGTTTCTGCCACTCTGTCTGCGTGTGTCAAGCTGAACGACGTGTCCCTGTTAAGGCGCATCAGCAGCAGTAATGGTGACGGTAATGATCTCATCGCCAGGGCCACACTGCCTCTCAATGTGACCTACATGCTTTATCTGCCAGATCCTCCCCCACCGTACCTCACACCTTTCCTTCTCTCCGACGCTCCCTCTTTCCCTCTGTCCTTCTCTAACGCTCCCTCTTTCCCTCTGTCTTCCTCCTCCTTCGCGGTACTCAGGGCTGAGGCATGCCTGAGGGTCGGGGTCTAAAATGGAGAGATTACTCAAACAGTACAAAGTCATATTCAATTAGGATGGCAGGATATTGGCTGTACAGTAAATTGCACAATTACTGCGGTGCAGTGGCAGATGTGCGGCTCAGTTTTCAGGAGCGTGCTGCTGTCAGCAGTGCAGGGTCATTCTATTAGCGTGGCCTTATGAGGGGCCGTGCAGGTCGGACACCGTGCATGCTTAAACGCAGCACCTAGGCACGGTCTGCCCACAGCATCCAGGAACAAAAGACATGATGCCTGGCAGAGCCAGAGAGGGAGAGATTTATCTCTCGCCATCGCTTCTCATTTGCTCTCCCTCCTGCCATTCATTACTTCCCCCTTGCTTCTTCCACACTTCCCATTTGTTTTACGGCACTGAAGGCCTGATGTTTTTATAGGTGAATGTATTAACACAGACGGAGAGAAAGAAAAGAGAGAGAAAAACCAACCCAACAAAGCCTCAGGACAGCTCTCAGGCAATCTGGCCCGACCAAATAATCACCAAACAAAAATAAAATTACATCACCTATTGGAAAGACACCACAAATAATCGAAAGTAAACTCCAACATTATTTGGCTCTAATCAGACTATACACAGTAACAGACTATTGGACCACTGTGACTGATAGAAAACAGAAAATCCTGACTATGTACAGACAGTGAGCACAACCTGACCATAGAAACAGGTTGTCATAGACAGATTTGTCTACCCAGGGAGGACAGGTTGTGCTCCCTCTGCCCACAGAGAGAGGTCCTTTTTCTCCTGCACTGTGAAAACTACGCCCATGTATGTGAAATATTTCCTGAAAATTAAAAAAAACAAAAATAACCATTTTGTAAGAACAACAAAAATGGAAAAAATGCTATATTCTTCTTGTCATAATAGAGTCAAAATATGTATTTTCCTGCCACACCCGTAGTAGCCAGCTAAACAATGGATCAGGATTATAAAATGAATTCCCACTATTCGCTTCTTACTCTAATTATTATTCACTGTTGAGTTAATATTATTAAATACATATTTATGTTTGTATGTAGTAACACATTCCATGCCATTTGAATTTAAATTTAAATTTGACAGAGAAAGGTGATGCAGAGCTACTGTCTGTTCCATGAGCTTTTGACAGTTGTATACACTGAGGGTAGATGGGGACATTCGAAAATACCAGAGATACTAGACAATATTCCTGTATCAACTAAAACCAGCTAAAGGCTGACCATTCAAACAAACAGTGACTGACATAGTAGGCTAGCAAGTGTGAAAGGCAGACAGCGTGAAAGAGAGATTGAGATGTGCCACTGCAGACAGGGGGAAGTGGAGCTAAAAGTGAGAGAATAGAGTGGAAGGCTTGAACACCACAATAAGAAGTTGATATCTTCAGGTCTTGTTTTTTTCTGGCGGCACTCTTCCTCTGCTCTCTCCAAACGTCAAATGCCTTAATACAATATTACTCCTTCTTGTTCCACCTGTCTCTTGTCTCTCTCTGTCTCACCGATTATTAACCATTATTTGATTTTGAAGGAATAATTATACTGAGTGAAGAGAGTTTATAATGAATAATGACCACCTGCACCTTTATGGCTGACTGTTCTGTAAAGGTTGGCATGACGACCAGATACCCACCCATTTGTCTAACTCTGATAAATCTTGAATATTGTGTTATTCCACTGAGTGCTGACACAATCATTGAAAGGTGTTGGATAATACACAACCCATAACACCATGCATTGATTATACGGTCTGAAAAGCCCATTCAGTAAATAATGAGCATTAAACAGCCATAAGAGCATTTTAGACCTACGGTAGCATCACAGAGTCAAGGTTGATCTAATGGCACTTTTCTTTTTCCACGACGGCCCACTATTGAATATGCATAGAGGATCAAAACAGCATTTAGACTTGCTCAGAAATACACAAAGAAAAATTAAGTGTGAACAAATCATAAGTAAAGGCACACTCAAATAATTCAGGGACTTATTAAAGTGGAATTAAACATACTAAGTAAGCAGCATACTAAAGAGGATTAAAAACAACATTTTGTGTAACATCCCCACAGAAACTTTATAAGCTGTCTATTTAAGTCACAGCCCTTAGTCCTCTAAAGTTAACTACAGTACAACATATCATCAACTTCCATCTCCTTTTCTTCAAGGCTGCCCACAAAAGCAGAGCGCTCTCAACTCAAGTCTGCCAGTAAATGTGAAATGGGTTATAAGGACTGATATGAAAAGGACAAGGTGGTGAATTCTCTATCTCATAAATTAGGGTACGTCTCCCATTGATGCCAGACTTATTGAGGCCACAGGGGCTTTAAAATTAATATCCAGCAAGTTGGGGTGAAGGGAGATAGGGGGGTGATGATTTATAATGCTACTGAGGTAATGATTTCCTGAAGTGGAAAAGTGGAACTTTCTATCAAATACACTTAAATGTAAGCTTCAATATTGGTAGGGGAGGGAGGGAGGGTCTATTGATCTGGCCTTAGTGTTTCAGTCAAACTCACACATAAACGCCTGTTAAAATATATAGGAGAGCAACTGTAATTATGTAGACCAGAGGGTATAAATCACCCAGGGTCATTTGTTTGGTTTGTACTGGATATTTTAATTAAGACCTGGCTATAAGGATATTCTGATATGAACCTTGCCAGAGTTGTGGTTAATTTAGTTTTATAACATCTGACGACCTAACAAGTGATTAACATTCATTTCTTTCATCCATGTTGCAGTCATGACATGAGTGGGGCTATGCTGTCAAATCCTCCCACATGTTGCTTGTTTGACAAGCTGTTTTCAGAAACTGGTTTTGTTGAATTCAGTTGTTTTTATTTTCAGATTTGCCAACAACCAATAATTTAAGCTTCTAGCATGCATAATTTGTAAGACTGTAATGAACATTGTCCTGACGACATTCTGGTCCTTATCACAGTGCTCACTCAATCGGGTCTTCTCTTCTACCGAAAATTTACCTCACAGGGGCCCAAGCCGCCACAAGGTTTCACTGGAGCACAATGAGGCAAAGCAAGCCAATTAGACTACTAAACCCTTAACCTCAGGCAGCACTGGGCAATTTCACCTTTTCAAAAGCAAGAGTCAGACTTAAACCTTGGTCTCCCAAATGACAAGGCAGTGACTTTACCGGCCTGCCATTCAGAGGCCCCAAATATACCTGTTTTTGCGGTTTTGTTTAACTTTATGTTTCACTCAGTAGCTTGCAATCACTCATAAATTTCAATCAATCAAATGTATTTATAAAGCCCTTTTTACATCAGCAGTTGGCTAATGTGGCTCATGTTGCTAACTATTATAATTCATCATGAAAAAAGGCATGAGAAAAACCCCACAATAGGCTTTTACATGTTTTAAAGTATCAAGAACACTTAGCAGCAAAAGAGTCATCATTGAAAATTTTGCACTTTTTAAAAAAAATTGTTTTCGTAATTGACTAAAACAAGCAGACAGGAAAATTGTGTTTGAAAAGGGTCAAGCTTTTGCTATGAGCCAATGGGTAACCAAGGTTACCACAGGTGTTTTTATTTTTCAAAAAAGCCAGCGGGGCGCTGATGTTCCATTTATTACCAACTGTAAGTACGATCTCCGCAAGGACAGCACGTTTAAAATAATACAGCAGTCAGCAAAGCTAGCAGATAGCAGAAAAACGTACCTGATCTTTATCTATTTATCTTTCACAACAATAGCTTGTGAAGACATCATTTCACATAACACTAAATATAATAAATGGAACAAGACAATTGCTGGAGTGTAGCCTAGCCCAGCAAGGCTGTATTTTTCACAATACAAGGTTAAGAAGATTCCTACCCCATAAGTCTCTGTGCTACTATTTAACAAGACACCAGCTTCCACACTCAGGAATGACTGGGAGTGAATGGTAGCAGTACAGGAACAACACAATAAATTCGTTTGGAAGTTGGGGAAAAAGGAGGAAAAGCCACATTGGAATTTGATTGTGCTGACAATTGGTCTTGTTTTAAATGCTAATCCTGTGGAATCTATCGACAGCACTGGCGCCCTGCACGTTTGCAATGTTCCATCCAAACTAGCTACAGTAGTTCTAATTAGATCCACCAGTTTCCCATACGGCAACCCCACTAAAGTACAGCATACTAACCCATTGGCCTGCCAGGGAGGACCAAGCATTACAGGGTAAATAGAGAGGGGAGAACTCAGACCTGTGTACAAACTGAGGCCATATCTAGGGACAGTCCTACATACTGACTGTCCTCCCCTGCAGATCCCTAAGGCCCAGAAAGAGAAAGAGAGGACGAGAGAGACGCCAGCAGTTCAGTGTTAGTGACAGGTGCGTGATTGCTGGATGTAGTAGCGAGGTAGACGAAGGCTCTCAGCTGTTCTGGGAATCAAAAGCAGTGGGTGCCCGACCAGCCCCTGAGGGATTGATATGATTATTAAATACCAGGGTGGGCTGCGAGGCTGCCACAGCTGATTCACATGAAAGGTTTTGGGGCCATCAGCATTTTCAAACCAAGCATTACTTCATATCCTCAGTTGACTCTCACACACACATGCACAAACACACAGACGCACACACCTGAAACCCTACATTATATAGCACCAGCAAATACTTTTGTCCATCCATCTTACAAAATGGAGAGATATCTGTGACTGTCCTATTTAATCTGTATTGTTTTCCTCTTGCTGAAATTACACCCACAGTTACATCATAGACTTATATAAGCCTTTAATATTAAGTGTGCCATGACACAAAAGACCATCAGTAGATCTTAGCATCAATACCCAGCTCGCTAAGTGAATCTGTCACCAGCTCCACTTTGCCACAAGCCCCTTACTTTAAAGCAGCGACGGGCTACAATTAGAGTAGACATGGGAACAGGAATATTTAAATAAATAAAATAAAGATCATTTGTTGCCTGCGGCTTGGTTGCACAGTAAAAGATTAATGCTCCTCCTCTGCAAATATCGCTCAGAGGGACAACCGAAGTCCCTTTTTCTCCACAGAAACATTTATAAAATAAAAAGCTCTGAGAATCCCTGAGGCCAGGGCTCTAAAGAGCAGGGTGAATGGGGGAGAGGGGGGGGATGAGAGGGGAGAGAGAGAGTGTAAGAGCCATGCTGAAGTTACACAAACACACACAGATCACACATATACACACCATTTGTGCTACACACCTGAGTAGGCCCAGTAGGACTCCTCTGCTGCTCTCCTGAGTCTTGTCCCGGGCGCTCCGCCATCTTGGCTCCCTTGCGTGGACACGGGTTGCCCTCCTGTCAATGCTGTGTGGATAAAAGAAAGAGCAAAGATGTAACCAACATGGCATTGCAATTGCTCACTGTGATAGGACAAAAAAGCACATTAACTGCTGACAGCATTCTCATTAAAGACTCACTAAAAAATCCTACCCAAAAGCAAAAACAATGCTCTTAAAACGTAGGCATGAATACAGATACATAGATGAATATTGTGGCTCATTTGGTAGAGGCAGGCTATATATCTGAGCACTGAGGCAGAGACCAGGGGACCAGCCTGAGGTGTGATGTTGCCTCTTTGATTATTCTGATCCACTGCCCCACCACAGAGGTGGGACTGAGATAGAAGAGAGGATGGTGGTTGTGGGGTTTTGTGTGGTTGTTTGTGTGTGTGTGTGTGTGGTTGTTTGTGTGTGTGTGTTTGTGGTTGTGTGTGTGCGGTCCTTCCTTTGTCAGATCTAATCATGCCAGGCCCATTGTGACTTTGGGGGCTCTGAGATGTGAGCTGCTGGCTGCTGAGGATTTTGGGTAAGAGTCACCCACGCTCCGGCCCCTCACCTTGCTATGCCACAAATGGGCTTTGGCAGTACCTGGGGGTAACTGCCATTTTACATCACATCTGACTTAAAATGTACACCTGAGGCTATTAAGACAAAGCAAAGGTGGTACTAATACATTACAAATACTCTAGTTACGGTATTTGAGTAGCTATTTCAAGTATTTTAACTGCTTTTGTGTCTTTTCTTCAAGTATTTTTTAAAGATTGTTTTGAATTAAGAATTGTACTTCGCAACATTTATTAAACAAACCAATCCAATTTGGTAAAATGTCCACTACAGTGGATAATAAACAAAAATTGTGCCACACAGTCATAAAGAAACTGCAAAATGTTAATTATTCAGTGACCAATCATATTTCACGATTTGAACCAAAACAGACAAATCAAATATGTGCCTGAAGTTTGTGTTTAAAGATGAAGAAAAGAGTCCCTTGACACAAGTGGCCAGACAAAATTTCTGCCTTGAACTGCAGGAAACATGTAGACATAAGACAACAAGCTATAATTTCTAGCTATATAATTTCTTTATGGATCGCTTTAACAATGTATGTATTATGAATCTAGCTGAGTGTCAGCCTAGTTGTCTACAATGATTGGTTAGCTATATTAACACCTGCCAATAATGATAAACAGGAAGAATTCTCCCTGCACATCATTGTCACTGTGTGGTAACTTTAGCTAGCCATTTAAGTTATTTGATCTTTAGCTAACATCATAAGGCTATGGTGAACTAGCTAGCAAGTGAACTAGCTAGCTTGCAAGTTAACGTTAGCTTGCTTGGTAATGACAAGTGACCAGGGGACCTGAGGTATACTGTTGCCTCTGATTATTCTGAAACATTATTCCTATTCATACCAAACCTGAACGTTGGCATTTTGACCATTCCATGAATTACATGCCATTTATTTTTATATAAAAGTTACCCAAAAGGAGGCTTTTTTGGTGGCAAAAAGTTGATAACTTTGTTTTTGGGTTTGGGCCTAGTATAGTGTCCATTTTAGCATCAATGAAGCAGTAATTCTGTGGTGGCATTTCAGCACTACACTAATGTGTTGTGACATCGAGGTCCAGGTGCAGAATGCTCACTGGGGTGAACCAATCACAGAGATGATGGACATTCATCTAGCTCATTTACAGTCACAAACAGGGAAACTGGCAAAATTCATTTTTCATCATCATTGCTTCCAAAAAGCTGGGTAGCTAATTAATATATAAATAATATTATATATAATATTATCATGTATATATATATATATATATATATATATATATATAATATATAATATATAACTAGATCAGTAACAGAAAAGTGTGTAAAAATACATCTTTCATTCATGCTCAGAAGTTCTATATTGTTTCACACATGCTGGAACTGAATGGTTTCCTTGGCTGTGCGTCAGACAAGATGGAATTGAGTCATTCCTCTCCATACATAAACAAGCAGTCCTTTATACTGAACACAGGTCTGACTGCCTCTGCCGCTTGTGAGCATCTTTTTATCTTTGCTGGACTGCTATTCACTGCAAAGAGAGCCAGGTTATGCCCTATTCACCTTAAAAAGCCACTCCTGTTGAAACTGAATAGTAGTTTAGAGGCAGGAAAATATTTTGTAACAGGGAGTGCGTGAGTAAGTGGAGAGAGAAAAAATGTAGTGTTGGTAGGAATAAATCAATACAGGTTTGCACTTTACCAAGAAAAAAAACTAGGCAAGCCTAGTTCAGCCGGCACATGGGTAAAAGTGACTGTGGTGAGCTGGGGAGGGGGCATAGAGAGCAGCTATTTATGGGTCAAGTCGAGATACTTAGCCTTTAGACTTATGTTTTGGGTAATCACCATGACTTTATAACACAATAACAGACCAGCATTTTACTTACATTGCAATGCCATATTGGCGATCTCCCACATTCTAGCCAAGTGTCAGGAAAAAGATACAAGCTTTCTCAATGGCAAAAAGGTAATTACATAACACCAGCAAGCCAGGGGTGCTGAGTTACACGCATGAGTCCGCGGTAAGAACCAAAAAAGCAGGAGGCCGGGGATTCCAATCTAAGAATTTGTGCACACACGTCCATGTCTCTAACCACAATGCTACTGAACATTGAGAATTGTTACTAGGCAGAATTTCAGAATTATTAAAGACATGCATGCAGAATACTGTGGAGAACAGGACACTTTGATTTTATTCAACTAGCTAACCTGCTGATCCAACATTGTCTGTCTGGAACTAAAACCTTTAAGCCATGCCTTTCTGTTAATATATTCTGCAGTTAGTCTGGGCAGACTGGAACATGAATCTAGCTAGTTTGGGAAGACTGGTACGTAATTCTATTTCATAGAGAGACAGAGTGGAAGATATGCTAAAACAGTGACCTCGACATATTAGGTATATAATTTGAAATGAAATGTCACAATAACTGTATTTGCAAGCTATATTTGTTCTGGCTTGGTTAACTGCTATAGGTGGTTTCAGACAGCGAGCATCTTTTGTAGTTGTGGAGAACATTGTTTCCATCAATCATCAGCTAGCTATTTTCTGGCCAGCTTTCTGAGTTAAAAACATTATTTCACATTGATAGCTATATGTTTGTTTGAGGAGTACATAATCAGCATCCATCAGCTAGCTTTTTAGTAAAACATTTTCTGGCCAGTAGTCCTAGCAACCTTGCATAAGGGAATAGGAATTTAGTCCCTTCCTCCAACAGTTGTTGCATTTTTATGTTCAGTGTCTTTAAGTTCTAGTCTTTCTGTTTCTATGTTCATTCATTCACCTGTGTTCTTAGTCTTCTCTCCTGTGTCTCATTTTTCCTTTATCACCACCCTATTTAGTCTATCCAGTTCCCTGTCCCTTTGTCAGTCATAGTCTTAAATGTCACGTTGAGTTCCTGTCCAGCCCTGTTGAGAGTTGCCTAGTCTTGAGTTTCAGTAAGTCTTGGGAATTAAAAGACATTATATTTGTACAGTACTCTCCATTTGTGTCCTGCCTCCTCTCTACAATGTGACACTTCCTTCTAGCCATGACCAAAGTACTGTAGGCTGCCTTTCCTGCAACGACAGGTGTGCAAAACAACTGTCCCGGCATCATTACATACCAATGAATCACTGCACGTATGCATTACATACAGTATCAGAGTGTAATCCCTACATGTAAAAAATAATTTACGCGTAAAGAATAAAGTCACAACAGTTTATATTTAAGTGCTAATTGGTCAATAGGCTTGTTCAATGTAAATTGTGCCTTATTCTGCATTAAATAGTGTTATTAAACTTAACACTAATTTTGCGATGCAAAGACTCAAACAGTGTTCTATACTAGTGGATTTTAGCTCAGCATTTCAAAGGCCTGTAAACAGGACTGAATTTGTAGTGAATTTCCTGCCTTTGTGATCATTTCAGCCAATGCAGCTGTATTTTCCTTTTGGCTTGTTTGTTTGGTTACTGTATGTAGCCACTGATGCTTGTAGCCAGCTTATCCTCAGCTAATCTTTCTTGTCCCCGTCAAGATTCAACACCCGGTCTACTGGGTGGCAGTCCGCATCTCTAACCACTATGCTATTTAACAATGGGTAGTCAGTCAGTCACTCAGTCAGACATTCGCTCTTCTTGGCCGGCTCCACTTACGTGTTCCGGCAAAAATAGGAACAGTCAAAGCGCAGTGATTGTGCAGTGACACCATAAAAAGTACTGCAGATGTTGCAATACAAACACACAAATAATCATATTGTAATTACACTTGACCTTCCCAGTGCAGGTTAGCCTACACAGGCAGAGCTCTGGCTGGCCACACGTTTGCACTGTCCCACCAAGGACACTGGGCCACCAGTGATGTCAATCAAAGCTTAATACAATTTTAAGGGTTACTCGCTGGGCATTGTGGGTACTTAAGGGCTTGATTTGAACAATGGGTGACTCTTTATTTCAATGACAGACCCTTTTTTTATCTGTTCTTTAATTCTTGGGGATGTAAGCTTGTGCATGCCAGTGAATGTCAATGAGGGGCCAGTCCATGGCTTTTCTATGAATTACATTATCGATTCCCAATACCCTCCCAACAGAAAATGTAATTATGCACAGCCCCACCCTATCTTCTCAATACACGGCAAACGCATCGTCCCACTATCCTTCTTCTTGCTTCGCTCTCTGTCATTCATTCTCTCTCTCTTTGTCTCTCACCCTTCAGTCTCATTCTCTAACAGACACACACACTCTGCTAGTTCATCTCTAACAGACACACGTGCCTGGGTGCCCCAAGAGTTAACCCTGTCATTGCATGACTGGACTGCTTTTGACATCGCCAGACATTTAGCAGCGAGTCACTATCTACACAGGTGTCCATTAAAGCAGTCAGGCAGCCCACAGTGTCCAAGCCCAGAGACGCAAGAACTAAAACTATCACCCAGGACTCCAACAGAAGAAAATGACTGTCAAGGCCGCTGATAATGAAAATATAACAATACGGACAGAACGGAGGGAACCTGGGATGGGGAAGTGGAGATGATAGGGAAACAGGAAAGGGAGGGATAGAAAGCAGAGTCTGGATTGAATGAGAGGAGAAACCCAGGCCGCTCTCTTACAGTCAGATGCAGGGTCATAGTGATGGGCAGCCTGCTGCCTGGCAACCATTCAGGGGGAGGAGAGGAGGGAAAGAGGAGAGGAAGAAGGAATAAAAGAACAGAGGCCTTCTCTGTGGAGGAGGAATGAGAAAAGTGAGAGGAGAACAGGCTTTGGCTGGTAGTGCCGGTTTAAAATCAGTCACAAGGGGCTCACAAGGTTTAATAGCACATGGAATTATATTTAAGAAATAGTAAATATTGCAAACTATTGGCAAAAGCACCCAGGGTGAAGACTGCAATTCCCATAGAGCGCATCCTTCTTCTCTCGTCCTATCCAGTGCCCTATCTCTTCTAAAACAACCATCACCACTCTCCTAGACTCAGTCAAAGAGTATCAACATCAACATGGCCAGCAATGCAACAAAGACCCACACACACACACACACACACACACACACAAGCCACAAACCACCACATGAAAACACTAGCAGTCATGCGCTAGTGATGTAGAAAACCCTGTCTTTAAAAACACACCTCATTAAGATTCTTTACATGGAGCGGCACATAGTATTTTGAGGGAACTTAAGAAAGTCCTTGTTTAACAGCAGAGGCAATGCTAGAGATGTCTCCTATGATCTAATCTGCCAGAGGTTCCATTCTGCTGCACTGGCCTAAATGAATTCTGACCTAATTGATTTATACTTTCCCGTTAGAGGAATGTGCTCTTATAAGACAGATATTGGGGGCTGACATTTTTGTCAAGCCATCTCTGCAGAAACAATGATACGGGGAGATGGAATCTAATAAGGCTCAGAGTGTAGGGCTATAAAACTCCCCCACGGCTGAGGCTTGGGCTTTAACAGAAAGCCAAATAAAGTAGACAGTTCTGCAGTGTCCTGGAAACAAAGAATGAAGGTGCCATTGGTGGTTTCATAGGGAGAATGAGGTTTTGATTGGCTCTTATTTGACATGACCAATGGCGTCCGCATTGTCAACCCTACGATTTACAAGGATAGAGCATTTATATAGAGCTGTCTTTAATCTGCAGCGTATACACACACAAACACAATAAGAATGTATGGAAAATAAAATAGACACGAATGCCAAAAACATGACTTGTGATTGTGCTGTGTACATTTACTGCCTGAACTCAATAAAGCTGAAAAATCCTGACACTTTGGCTGACCCGATTTTGTTTCCACACTGTGAGTCACACAAAAGTTCCTCTTGAGAAGGGAAATGGAGAACATTGGTTTCTGCCATCCATCCATCATGGCAGGCCAGCCACTGAAGCTATTGAAGCCTGTTTGCTCTCACTTAATTAAAATGCAGAGCCGAATCCTGTGTTGATGTACTTAACCTTGGCTTTTTTTATATGTTTTTTTTCCTTCTTCTCTTCAGCGGTTTCAAGGAGGTAGCATGGGGTGTCCAGACACATGCAGACACACACCCACACACACACACACACATACACACACACACACACACACACACACACACACACAACACATGCTGTGTGAGCCAGCCGGCCAGGGCAGTCCTCACTCCCATGATACACTTCATTAGCATTCTTTACATCTTTCTCCAAAACCTCTTTACAGCTGAAGGACATCTGCGGCAAGCAAACACAGACACGCATGCACACAAAAGCCTACAAGCATAAAGACCAACACACCTAAAAACACCCTCTTACTCTCTCAAACAAACACATACTGGCGGTCTAAAAGTCTTGGCACTGGGATAAACACAGAGTCAAATCTGTCATGTTAAATAAACCTTGCGGGGCTGTAATAGTCCTCCACACCCTCTAGTGGGTGACGAGATCCCCAGGCAGAAGCCAGGCACAGTGGCTGGGTTAGAGAAAGAGGGGAGGAATAGGGCTGGTGCTGGGGATGTGAGGAATGGTGGCTGGTGGATGGCTGGTCGGTTGGACCTGGCATTGGGCTGTCACACAGTGGCTGAGGTTGGACCTGGGTTATGGTACTGAGAGCGGGTAGAGAAAGCAGCAGTGATGAGGGAATAAGTTCCCAAAACAAAAGAGAAGTCGGCATGGGGTAAATTCACTACACTCTTAGCCAAAGGGAGAGAGAGCAGCACACAGAGGCGAGGGAAAGGGGAATAAAGCGAGAGAAAGAGAGAGCTGCAAATCCAAAGCGCAAGTGCATCATCCATGAAGCAGAAACACTGGGAGGCAACATGAAAGCGTGTCAGAGGCACATTACTCAAATAGGTCTTTAGTGTCGTGGAAAAGGCAGCTGAAGAAACGCGGCGGCTCCAAGCGCCCCTCCTCTGGGTGTCTCCTCCCTGCATTGATCTGCTATAGACAGGAGACAGTGGGCGCGACGGATGGCTGCTCCATGCACATTGATGTTAATTAATAGGCGGTCTGCCGAGTACAAGGTCGCTGAGCCAAACACAAAGCCAACGCTGACACCTCCACTGTGAAGGGGAAAAGTCCTGCTACTGTTAACGCTGCCTTTTGTCCTCCACAATTACAAACGCAGGGGCAGCCATGGGTTCCTTTATGGCGCCATCACACAACATTCTGCCACTGTGACGGACATAGCCCATTTATGTTCAGGCCATCTGTCTTCCTTCAAATACCGTGCACATTTAAGTTTGTTCTAGATACTTATTTTCTTTTTTGTTCATACACTTAAACAGGCAGTATGTGGTTGTCGAATAAAACCAGAAAAGGAACCAGGCAAGCCTAGTTCAGTGGAAATGCACCGCTTACGCGGTACGGCAAAAAGAGAATACCTTGATATTAGAATATATGAATGTTTGCATCTAAGTCCTCCATGATTCATTGGAAAGTTCAGAGACCTACAGGAGCATGTACAGAAAAACAAATGTGACCAAATATTGCGACTGTCTAGTTACTATATGACCATGCTAGATTAGCAATTTCAGAAAAATCTATTAGAAAGAAGAGGAACTTAATTGCGGGTTATGGCTATGGTTAGGGTAAAAGTTAGAGAAGACAGATAGCATGACCAGATAGCAACAACCATTCAGTGCTGCCCAGTGAGAAAGCAGCATACACTGTAAAAAAATAAAATAAAACAAAGGATTCTGGCTTGATTTGAAATTAAATCCAAGTCAATATTTTGCTTGAGGTGTAAGTACATTGTATTAGTCTTATACAGTATTTAATTTCTTTTCAGGCATTTTAAGCTTTATTAGATAGAGAAAGTGGAGAATTGATGCTGAAAGAGCAGTAGGCCAGATTGAAACCCACAGTGAATAAGTGTGTAGCTACATGTGTACCAGAGGCAGCAGGTTAGACCACTGGACCAGGTTTTAGTGGATTGTGGATAATTACAAAATGTTTACACTTCATAATAATTGTACAGAACATTATATACACGTTTGTCAAATGAAAAGTACATATTTACATTTGTCATAAGCCACTTTTTGTGCCATGAGTCGTGACGGATCATCATAAGCGGATATCAAAACCTTCCGAACAATATGACATTCAGTGAGACCATCCATTTCCAAAGTAGCCCATTTTAATGGCAGATTTAGTGTCCCTGAAATTATTTTTTTCACATGTATTTTACTCAAAAACAGAGGAAGCTACACTTACTCAATAAAAAAACATTTCAAGTAGATTAAACTGCAAATTTTTTTACAGAGTAGAGATCCATACTTAGAGGACTAGCATGAAAATTCCCATTGAATGCATTCACCATTTGAAAGAAGTTTACATGTAGATGGCCTAAAGTACGCTGCCCATGTCAGCACAGACACCAGGGCAAGATACACATACGAGACGAGACCTTTTGTTATCTCTATGGAGATAAGTCGTCTCATAAAAATGCAGAGGAGAGGACTGTGGGTGATCTTTAGTAATGTTCCGCCTGATTGGTGGAGGATGGAGGGGTGATTTGTGGGTGTCATCTTCCAGTAAAAAACCTGCATTTGTCTCTTGCATTCATGGGCAGGGAAATAAAGACAAATTAGATGCAGTCATTTCTTTTTTGAGTTCTTTTTTTTTAAACAGAAGCTTGAAGGTCAGTGTATATGAAACAATCCATAACAGATGTCACTTAGCAATATCCAAGTGCAGACAATGGACATCAGCTCTCTCACTCTCTCCCTAAGTGCAGTCAGTGAGAGGGGAATGGGCTGTTCTACTAATAACTCATCCAATTCTTCTGTGACATTTCAATAATCATGAGGATGGATCCCTGTCCTCTAGGCTTTACAGCACGCTACAAGAGTGATGCAAATGCCAAACCACAAACAGTGCTCAATGCTACCTGGTCTCATTTTGAAATCTCAAGTGTGCTGCTACGGTATTGTACTACTTAATGCATGACCCCTTAGCGCAGGGTAACACCCAATTTATATCAATGACGTATGGACTAACGTGACTGAAATGCATCAGAAAAGTACGGTAAGTACACAAAATCGTCAGCCAATCGAGTTGTTTGATGGTCTGTGTAGAGAAGAACAACATTGTTGATGAAAAACTGGTTAATAACCAGGAAGTTTGAAATGACAGGCTGAGTGGCTAGGGAAATTATATTCAAGAGCTCACCTTGACTGACAGCTCTTTGAAGCACCCTTGTGGTAGTTGCCAGGTAACTAGGTAAACAATGGATCATATGTCATTGATGACTGCACGCTATTGATGAGTAACAGAGATCTTCATGGACTGTTGTGTATCAGCAGCAATATACAATTGCCTCTTAGCTGTTGTAAATAACTGTAGAATACAGTTCACTAATACGTCAAGCCTGAGTCACCTTATGAGCTAAGACCTAATGGAAGGCACATGAAAACCGCATACAAGAAGAGCACTAGACAATTTATTTGGGCCGCTACATTAGCATTTGAAATGACTACATTTACTACATGACTACATTTTTTTCATCAGATTTATTGGACTGCTAACATCTCTGGATGAAGGGGTTATTATTCACAAAAAGTAGAGGGGTCATGTTGGCCGATTTCTTCAAACTTCTGTCAGGAGTCTCTGCGTTAGAATATTGACAAACCAATCACTGTCATCCCGATTTAAACTCCACAGAGGGACATGCTGTGCACTTTTGCCATTGCTTTTCTCTCTGGCCACCGATTTTCTTGCTTAAAGTCTCTCGTTTAAGGGTCTCATGTGGCAATACATGGTTATAATACTAAAGACACAGTAAATAAAATGTCTCCACACGCAGTTGACATTCTCCATGTAAATAAACCACAATCTAGTATTTCAGTCATACCTGGTTCTGAGTTTGTCCATATTTGACACACATACAGACCCACCCCACCACACACACACACACACACACACACACACACACAAAATATAGCTGTTATATTTTTGTGAATCTGTTGCATTGTTATTTCATATTTGTGTTCAGTTAAACATATTTCCAGCTTTATCAAAATAATGCAGTAATAATGCTTGGCTCCTGAATCTACTGTGTTTGATCAGTGAGGGAGGGGTGTAGTCATTAATTACATTAATCAATGTACAATCTAGAGCCATTTTTCATACCTGGGTCACACTAATTGGAAGTTGCTGCCTGCAAATAGATAATAAAAACATTATTTTCACTGTTTAGGAACGTTAATGACCGGTTTCGTGCATTTATGGGGCACAGAAGAGTTAGGAAAATACACATACGTATTCCAGAGAATCTTTCAGTGAAGATATCGTACTACTTTGACACTTAAACTTTAAAAAAAAATTGAACCACATTTGTAGAAAGGAAACAGAAACTGATCTGTTTATTACAACCACATGCATAGCTTCCGGACAGTGCCATAGAACACTGCACACATTTTATTTTTTGACCACATTTTCAAATCATTCAACCCCAAATGGAGCCTTGACCCCTAGTTCGGAAAACCACACTGGAACATGTGCTGTGTGACCACATGCTGCTGCTGTTTTGGCTGGGTGTTTCAAAGAAAGAAGGTGGTCGAACCCCAAGCGGCCATGCGGGAAAATAAAAGAGGAATACACAAATAAAAACGTGACAGACATGTGACAGTACGCTAGCGTAGTGACAAACGACACACTCTTAGACTAGTGAAAGCCATTACAAAGAACACTCGTTGTTCTGTCTTCATTGTGATCCTGAGTTAGTGGGTTGTCTTCATTACACACCGAGGACAGTCAGGTTAAAACCAGCACCGCATGTCAGACTGCAAAATGAAACCATGCGGTGCGAGCGGGGCCTCTGACCTCATCTCATCCAATCAGAGCTCTCAGTATAGGGCACCGAGGCAAGAGGGTTTGTGTTAGTATAGGACTGTCACCTGGGAACCGCAGCTTTACAGGGAGCAATGGGGGGCAAAGGACGTGTGATTCATCTGAGAGAGGAGATGTGTGGGTGATGCCACATCACTGCCGCCTCGTGATGAGCCAGTCCAGACAGGTTCCAGGACACACTGTTAATGACATTAGTGGAGTAACGATGGCTGCCCTGTTCGGAAGCATCCAAAGAGAGGGGAGAAAGAAAGATATTCATCCAACGCTTCAGCTACACGCGACACATTGTGTTGCCATCAGAGAAAATCGTGTCAATGTGATGTTCTACCGGCTATACCAGAAAACAACCTGAAGTAACCTTCTCTCCCTCTTTTATGTCAATTCACAAGCATTAATGCTGGGGATTCTCTCACTTGGAATCTGAAATCTGTTATTTGGAAGGTACAAAATGTAATGGATTTCAGTGGAAGCATTCCATTAATGCCTGACTTGATGGCTGTAGTCTGAATCATATACATGTTTGGCCAAGAAAATGGCTGCCACACTTTTAAACTAGAACATTTGGTGATCTAACACTACAACGGTGCCTTCAACAATTCCTTATAAAAATCACATTCTAAAAAGCTTAGCGCCCAAAACAGTAAGGCTTGGTAAAATCAACCAAGGAAAAAGGTTAAAAACCAAAGCCTCACAGAAGTCTTTGTACAGCACACTGCATACATTCACAGCCACACAAATGCATATCACATACAGGGAGGAAAATAAGCTTAGTCTGGCTGACACCAGCGCTTTTCGTTCTTTTTTGCTGCTTAGTCACGTGGGTTGCGTCAGCCACGCTGGAAGAAGCTCCCCTGCAGATAAAAGCCTGTGTGGTTTAATCAGACCAAACACCTGACTGTGATTACCCCTCTCTAACAGGCAGTCAAGGCAGCAACTACAGATGACAGCTGACAAGAGATAATCCACAGTTCCAATGTGGAATGGAATCTGGAGTAAACACACTACAGTTACAGGACAGAGGGAAAACGCAGTCAACCCATATGACCAGATCAGAGGACCCGGAAAGGAAAGGGTTACACCGGCAGGATGGACTGACCCCTGAGCCCATCAGAGTAAGCGTTGTAAAGACCGAAGGACCCTGAAATAGACCAGCACTTCCTGCTTCCTGCTCTCATTTCCATACAAAAGCTGTGCATGCGGCTCAGCGCCAGCTAGCCAACTCACAAAGGTTAATGCACAGGGGCTCTCTGCAGTCAGGAAAACACACACGCATGGACATTATGCGTACACACATTCAAAACGTGGTTCAAGGACTAAAGAGTACGGGGCAGGGAGATATACAGAGAGAGAGTGAGAGAGTGTGTGTAGGAAGGGAGAGAGAGAAGGAGCAAGAGATGAGGGAGGGCAAGAGATAGACAGAGAGAGAGAGATTGTTAAAGGAGGAAATTAAACAAAGAGTGATACCATGCTACAGACAGCACTGACATGTGCATATTACCCTGTCATTGCGTCATGGGCATGAATAACGCATTATCACCTACTGCATCAAGCCTCTTTGTTGTAGCTCCCAGTCAGCAATTAGGACTCGTTGATTTGAGTGTCTGGGATAAAAGTGAAATCAGTGGATGACGCCAGCAGATATGCTTCACTGTTACACTTCAGCTACATGGCACGCCTCCTGTTACGCTGTCATTAGCCTTGTGTCAACGTAATATTCTACCTGCCAGACAATAAACAAATCAAAACTACTTTTCCTCTTTATCGCCAAATCAAAAGATATAATATGCCCTCTGTCAACCTTGACAGTTGAAACCGCTGTCACAGAAAACTTGGCCATTATTGTCGGAACGTGACGCAAAGAAACCAGGAGACAGCGTGGAAGCTTTCATTGATCTTAAGAGGACCATGCCGTTCCCTGTAGCAGGACCATTGAAACGCGTATGAAATGCATACTGAGGTCAACATCTGACTATGAGATTATAGGCCTTTCGCAAACGCCATTTGATGAGTTATTCAGAATCAATAGAGCAGGCCTTTGTCGCACCTATGAGCCAGCGACTTACCCTTAGGGGTCAAGACCATCTCAATGCAGCTCAATTCAATACAGAAATGGCCTCAGGGTTTTTATGTTCAGCCTATGAATTGTCGTAAAAGCATGCAGCAGTCAATTAGTCATCTGCTCTTTTGATATACAGTGATAGTCCCGTGTTCTGATTTCAAACTCCATTAATTTTTTTGCAAATCTTTTGAATTCAATCATTGCCTAAAGTATGTTACCCACAAACCACCAGACGCTGGATATGTTCCCTGGTGATCCTCTGCCAGGCTTGAACTAAAGCCATACTTTAGTACAGGCCAATCCTGCTTGTTTTGGGGCCTTTTGTCCTTCGGTCTTGTCTTCAGCATGTAAAAGGGATGCTCAGTTGGATTCCGGTCAGGTGATTACTTTTCAGGCGCATGTTTTATTACAGTGCCTTTCTTCTGTTTCGTGATGGTCAGAGCCTGTGAATGCATCACTGCTTGTCATATGCTGTATCCCCGAGGTAGTCATTTCAGCCCTGAGTGTTTTCCCGGTAATATTTGGTATGATCGAAATGTTCAGTGCAGCGTAGATGGTGTCAGCTACACTCGCATTACCAAAACAGAAGGACACACACAGCTCAACATGTGTACACTGAGATATTAGAGGAAAGTCATTTCTGAATGCAGAGAAAGGGGAACGGTCGATACTGTGCCTTGAGGTGCTTCACGCAAAGTCTACAGAGTGTTAGAGGTGATTATTTTCCTTCCACGTCCACAAACATTGTTTTGTTTTACGAAGATATTCATGGAGCCAGTCTCGTGATGTTTTTTTTTTCTAGTGATGTTCATTGTCCTTATACGATTGAATGATCAACTAAATCAAATGTTTTTGGTAAATTCACACTGGTCAGGTGAAGAATTAATACAATTAGCAAGTTGCATGAAAGTAGAAATTTTGGGTCTAAAGATTAAAATGATATAGCTATCGAATAGACCACTGATACACAGTACCTGCCAAATGTCTGGACATGGGTCCAAACACTTTTGACTGGTACTGTAGGTCTGTAGGTATTTAGGCCTATGGGTTTCTGCACTTTATAAAGGCTCCTGTAGAGGGAACTCTTCCAGACATGATTAAGACCCCTGCATGGGTGCAGATGAATGCCCAGCACCTGAGACACGGTTCATTCGGGGGAGAGGGCGTGTATTCAGTTGCATTGGAGAACCATACAGAGTTTTGGCAGGAGCATAAGTGGCAGTGTAATGCTGAGTAGTTTGATGAATTCCGGACACGGTAACATTTGATTAACGTCTGGGCTTCTCCCCCTCCTCTGACCCCTCTCCCAAAACCATGACACCCTCCTCTGACCCCTCTCCCAACCCCATGACACCCTTCTGTCACCCCCTCTCCACGGCTAATGACAAACCCGCCGCATCATGGATGGAAAACCATCTGGTAGCACTGACGCCATAGACCAAATAAAATACCGTAGCCAAAGAGATCCGGGTGGCAGACAATACGGTACACATGGCTCTGGAGAGAGAGAACTCCAAGCCTTTGTGTGTATATTAGCCGGTTTCAAGATATTTATCAGAGAGATTCCATTTCGGTTAGTGTGATGAATTGGGTCTTACATAGGGCAATCCACACATTCTCACATGCACGCATAGTAGATTACGTGGGGACATTCCTCAAGGTATGTAAGTTGCTTCTTCACGCCCAGGGCACCGCTTATTTAACTTGGTGGTATCGCCTCATGATCACTCACAGTGGCAGTCCTAAATATATCCCTCCCCCTGAATCGATTCACCAGTGGTACTGTGTCTCCCTTCCCTGTCTCTGTCTCCAACAAACACCTGTATATGTATCTTACACACACCTGTATCTCTGTGTCTCTCTTCCTCCTCTCCATCTCATCTATCTGCTGCTATTCAGTGTCATCCTACTTGACAGTGGCATAGGTTACTGCTACTGTCCTGCTCTCTCAACTCACTGCTCTCCGTAGCGCATTGAATTTATGTCAGGATGTAGCACATACTATCCATACACCAGCGAAGACTTTGTCCCCCACACCACATCTAACAGCTGTCACATGCTGTCAAATACTGCCAAAGCACCTGCCAAGGTAATGTGACTCTAAAATGAGCTGAATCTCTGCTAGATGCCTCGGATACAAGCAACACACTTTTAAAATGAGGTACAAAAATTGCCCTCTGTGAAGAGTGGGGGACTAGAAAATATGAAATCTTGTTTTCCAGAACGTAGCCACACCTCAGTCACAGCTTGACACAGGGTACCGAAGTCATCCGCTCAGACTCACTGTGGTGAAGCAAAAATATTCCCCTAATTAGACTTTGTAAGTAAAATGCCTGGTGTTAACGGCTCCCAGCAATTTGCGATAAGGCGGCTGAGTAGTGAAGTGAATCCAGCTAATAAATGACTAGAGCTGCTGGAGATAAAACATACAGTACCTGGGAAATGTATTTCTCCAGGGACAACCACATCTAATTATTGAAACTGAGATAAGGGTGAACTGGGGTGCGGAGGTTCAGGGGTGTGTGGGCTATGGGGGAGGCAGGGTTATGGTGGGTGTAGCATCGTATTAAGGATCCATGAAAAGTGTGGTATCTTGCGGATGCTTATGGAAGGAGCATAGGAAGATGGAAGCAATGGTTTCTGTTATCTCTGTTCTACAAGCTGAAATGTGTCGGGAGGTGTGTTTAGGGTCATTGTCCTGTTGAAAACAAATGATAGTCCCACTAAGCGCAAACCAGATGGGATGGAGTATCGCTGCAGAATGATGTGGTAGCCATGCTGGTTGAGTGTGCTTTGAATTCTAAATAAATCAGCAACAGTGTCACCAGCAAAGCAACCCCACACCATCACACCTCCGTCTCCATAATTATCTTTGGGAACCACACATGTGGAGATCATCCGTTAACTCAATCAAATTTGGAATCAACAGACTAAAGGAGAGATTTCCACTGGCCTAATGTACATTTTTTGTATTTCTTGGCCCAATCAAGTATCTTCTTCGTCTTGATGTCCTTAAGTAGTGGTTTCTTTGCGGGAATTGCACCATGAAGGCCTGATTCTGAACAAGAGTTCAGAGATGCTGATTTGTGTCTGTTCCTTTAACTCTGAGAAGCATTTATTTGGGCTCCAATCTGAAGGGTAGGTAATTAACGATTTCTGATGTTTTTACTTCTCTTTGGTTGTTATACAGTCTGGCAATCTCTGGTTGTTATACAGTCTTGTTATCTCTGGTTATCATACATAATATACTATGTGTATATATGTTTGAGGAGCAACAGCGTAACACAGACCGGGAAACAACACATAATGGTCGATATATTTTCCTGTGCACATCTGACCTGATATCCATCTAAATCAGTCATTCCATTCTTCTCTCTCAACCTCCCTATCTCTTCCTCCCCTCCATCTCCACTTGGAGAAGTGAATGACAGCTCATTTCAATTTAAACAGATAGACACCAGGCAATATTTCATCTTATGCTACACACTCATCCAGATTAGAAGGGAGATAAAAACAAGATTATGCATTTACTGGACCTAATGAAGAGTGGTTTGTCCCCTATTCTGTTCCCATCACCTCTGACTGAACACAGACATGATGATATATTCACCCCTGTCAACCACGACCTAATGGTGCATTCCAACAAACCTACATTCAATTTACACATTATTGGATAGCTCCATTTATTGACTGAGGGTTATTACTTCATAATGGAGTCAGTGAGATCTGAAAGTTAAACTCTAGGTGGAATCAATAAGCAGAAGATAAATTACTTCAGAGTAAATTAAATACTTACAGTAACCCCAGCATTTCCATTCAACAATAAAAAGAAATGGAAGAAAAAAAAATATACATAAAAAAATCTATAGACTTCCAGTCATCACGGTTTAGTTTTATGCATCCCCCCAGAATCAGAGATACTATAGCTTCTATCTCAGTTATGACAGGACTATAGCGGTGGCATTATTCTTCTAACCACATATGTAATTAAACCCCTCTGTGCCATAAATGGTGCCAATCGAAATTTGAACGATCATTAACAACTAAGGAACGGGAGTGGGCCAAACCTCTTATAGCCCAAAGTAGTCAGACATAATGACATTTCAGGCCATTCCCAGTGCATCCCCCCACCACACTATCTGTCTCCCCTCACCCTCCGCTCTGCTCTCTGACTCGCACAAACACCTCACCTGACGTGGCTCGGGGGACATCCAATTTACCACAGAACACTGCATCTCTCCCAGTCTCCCCTCTCCTCCCCCAACCCCATCTGATACAAAACGACTCACAGACAAGTATTACAGCTCTGGGACTCCCAGTATTCCACAAGTCGGCCTGCCTAGGGACCAGTCTTCATGTCAATTAGCTCCAAGCACTCTGCTCCCGATCTCCTCCTCTCCAAGGAGTAGGCCTACCTGGGAAGAAGTAGGGTAAAGGGGGAGCACTGGGAGACAGGACAAGGAGGAGGAGGAGGAAACTCCAGCTCTGGAGTCCACAAAAGCACCCTCTCTCACAGTAACAGTTTTGTAAACAGAAAGAGAGAGAGATAGGTACAGTGCCCTCCGGAATAATTGGCAACCTACATAAATATGAACAAAAAACTTTTTTTTTAAATATCATTGTTGTTTATCATCTTGATATTACACAAAAATATAATATGACAATAAATGAAAATAATTTTACAAAAAAAAGTCAGTATGACATTATTTTATTTAAACCAATCATAACTTTTAAGTGGTCATCCATGACATCCGTTTTAAATATGAGGTGACAGAGAGGCTCAACTCCCTTCCCTAAGCATGGGAAAGGCCAGAGAACACACAAATGAAATAAGACAAAAGATTTTGGACCTTAATAAATCAGCAAATTACTTTAAAAAGACTATAAAACTGAAAATACCTTCACTATTAAGGCAATAATTAAGAAGTGTAAAACAACTGGAGATTTGATGAACCTGCCTGAAAGAGGACAGATGTGCCCCCCACCCCCAGTGAGAAGGATGGTTTAAGTGGCAAAAAACATCGCCAATGATCACAACTGAAGAAGTGCTGAAGTTGGCTACATCTTGTGGACAGCATGTCTCCAAAACTACGATTGGACACCACCTCCATAAACCTATTTGAAATGGTTGCCTAAAGAAAACCTTTACAGTCTACAAACCACAAACAGCTAGTGCCGTGAGTTTGTTAAATATCATTGGAACTTGGATTGGAACTAGGTTCTGTTGTCTGATGAGACAAAAATTGAGTCACCTGGCAACAAATACCAGAGCTGTGTTTGGTGTAAAACAAGCCATGGTTTTGCAGATAAGAACAATCCTGTGAAGCGTGGTGGTGGACTTGTGATGTTGTGGGGCTGTTTCACTTCCAAAGACCCTGGGAACCTCGTTTGATACATTGGCAACATGGACTCCATCAAGTACCAGGAGATTTCAGGCCAAAACCTGCCTCTACGAGGAGTCTAAAACTGGATCTTCCAGCAGCACAATTGTCCACATGTGAGGAACAAGGACTCTGAAGGATGTGGACAGTTTCTGTAAGAAGGAATGATTTACTCAGAGGTGTTTTCTTGGGAATGGGGGGTGCACAAAGTACTAATTGTAGGATGCATATTTTTTACAAAAAAATAATAATAATAATTGGAAAAATGTTCATTAAATTAAAGTCATACGATATTTTATGATCAAGCAGATAAACAACAATGCCAATTTTTTCAAAGACTTTCGTTCATGTTTACATAGGGTGCCAATAACTCTGGAGGGCACTGTACACAGAGAAAGGGAGGAATACAGAGAGAGGAAGAGAGAGAGAAGCTAAGGAGATTGGCGTAATGAAGCAAGAAAGCCTGCAGTGGAATTGTGCTGTAAATCAAGTCTGATACTACCATTTTGTCTGCTAAAAGCAGATAAACAAACTGCTGCTGAGAGTTGTTACAGTGTGATTGATGCAGGTGCAAACACACATGCACGCACACACACGCATGGACGCACAGACACACACAGACACACAAACACACACACGCGCACACATACACACACACAGCTTCCTGCTCCTGAAAGTACCACAACTTGTGGGTGTGGTGTTCAATGTGTGTGTGGGTGTGTGTGTGTGTGTGTGTGTGTGTGTGTGTGGGTGTGTGTGGGTGTGTGTGTGTATTTCACATTATGTGCACAGCAGCAGACAGAGGTGTAAAGCGCCACTGCTGATGACTGCTAACAAGTAGCTCATACACACCATGACACCAGGGTCCTATTAGTGAAAACAGAGCTGTGTCTCTGTACACATATGCACATACATTTGTTACACATCCTCATCTACACGCACATCCAGTTACACAGCCACACCTACATCTCTTCAGGTACACATCCAGATATATACACATTCAGTTACACACCCACATATACACACACATACACTCATGCATCCACATCTACATACATTCAGTTGCACATCAACATCTACTTACATTCAGTTATATATATATATATATATATATATATATATATATATATATATAAACATAAAGACTATATATACATAAAGACTTTTAAAAGTCTTTGTTCTACCTGGAAGACCATGACATCATCAAGCCAATATACAGCCGCAGGATTACCTGTTGGCTATAGAGGAAGAAACCCTTCAAGGTCATATAGTCATGTTTATACATACACTGATCTGCCAATACATTATGACCACTCACAGGTGAAGCAAATAATGTTGAGCATCTCCTAACTAGGGCACAGGTCAAGGTCTGGGAAGATTAGATGGTAAGCGAACAATCAGTTCACGTAGTCAACATTTTGGATCCAGGAAAAATAGGCAGAAGTAAAGATCTGAGTGACTTTGACAAGGGCCAAATTGTTATGGCCAGATGACTGGGTCAGAGCATCTCTGAAACGGCCAGGCGTGTGGGTTGCTCCCGGTCAGCAGTGGTGAGAACCTAATGACAGTGTTCCGAGGAGGGACAAACCACAAACCGGCAACAGGGTGTTGGGCGCACAAGGCTCATTAACGCGTGAGGGCAACAAAGGATATCTCGTCTAGTCCGAACCCACAGAATGTCTACTGTGGCACAAGTCACAGAAAATTGTAATGATGGTTAAGGAAGCAACAACACATAATGCATCGCACCCTCCTATGTATGGGGCTGTGTCAGTGTCCATGAGTAGCACCTGTCCACTGTCGAAAGCGCCTACAATGGGCGTCAGAACTGGACCTTGGAGCAGTGGAAGATGGTCGCCTGGTCCGATGAGTCACGTTTGCTTTCACATCACGTGAATGGTTGTGTACGTGTGCACCGTTTACCTGGGGAGGTGATGGCACTAGGACGCACTGTGGGAAGACGACAGTTTCACATCTACTTAAACGTTGTTGCAAACCAGTTCTACCCCTTCATGGCAATGTTATTCCCTGATGGCAGTGGCCTCGTTCAGCAGGATAATGCGCCCAGCCTCTCTGCACACATTGTTCAGGAATGGTGTGAGGAACATGATGAAGAGTTCAAGGTGTTGCCCTGGCCTCCAAATTCCCCAGATCTCAATCAGATTGTGCATCTGTGGGATGTGCTGGACCAACAAGTCCGATCCATGGTGGCTCCACCTCTCAACTTACAGGACTTGAAGGATTTGCTGCTAATGTCTTGGCGCCAGACACCACAGGACACCTTCACATATATATGTGTGTACTGTATATGTGTATGTGTATAATGTATTTATCATCAAATAACATCAAATGCAACCTTGGATCAGGTTGAGGAGATGGTTGAATTGTTCAGGGTCTTTTAGGGTCACAAGGCCATTGCTGGTGTGAAGGGTATGGAAGCCCCACAGGGCCAGTCTGGGCAGCAGAGGCTGAATCAGTGTGCAGGTCAGCTCAAGTGATTACAGAGTCGATGCATTCTGCCCAATTAGAGCTGGCCTGGTGGGTCGATGGAAGACTTTTCCGTTGGTGTAGCGTCTCTAGACATCCAGGTTGACTCACATAATGTTTCAGCTTAACTCATCTGTACGTAATGGATTGTCAGTTTGGCATTTAGGAACTAAATTGCTGCCTATATCCGCTATATGCGTTTGTATCTGCTATATCCATTTGAACAAACTACAAACTATAACATTGTCATCACAGTGGGCGATTTTCATCAACTACCTTATCTAAAACCCCTGCTGAGGTTTGTCTGTGAACACTCGATTGGAAATGTGATGTCCCTGGCATGACTTCTGTATGATATCTTGGAAAAGTTGTCTGTAACAAGAGGACCCATAGAGGAATTTCAGTCCCTCATTTCAAAGTAACCAAGACTTGGTCGTATCCAGACCCTGCTGTTGCCAGGGTCCAGTTCACCAGGCTAGCGTTTTGTTGTTCTGTTGCACAGTGATTTCACACAAAAACATAATTGGATTAGTAGCTTAGCACTCATTGCTTAATAGGACACTTAAAAAGAAAGTGAAAGAACACATTCCTTTGTGTACAGCTTTTATCTACCAAAACAGAAAGGTATTTCAGTGCCCCAGAAAACTAAACCTGTATCCCACCCACAGCACACGCGTTCATTAGCCATTTTTACCCATGATTCTCATCCAGCGCCAGTAAGACGGTCTCCGTGGGGAAGAGTCTATTTCCAGCCCAGGAGATGTGGAGGTGTGTATGGGATGGATGGAGACTCTCTAAAGGGTAATTACTGACGTTAGAGCAAGGTGAGCCACAGTTCAGGTAAATGAGTTACCTATCTCCTGCTACTGAAGTGAAGTGATTACACAGTTACTAACTCAGCTTTCTGTACTCAGACATGAAATCAACCCCAGTTGAATGCAAATAAAGAACATGGATAGCATTTTATTTTTGTTGCAAACGTGTCTTTATGAACAAATGTTATTACAGATGTAATTACAATAGACGTAGTGAGTGCTTCATCTAACACAACACGAAAAACAAAACATAGGCCTACTTCTACAAGAAATTACAAAGAACCAGCACAAAGAATATTAATCACATAGAAACATACAAAAGAAAGATATACAAGAAAACAATGACATTTTGTTGTATGTTTCTATGTTGTTATTCGGTGTGGGCATACATTTATCTCAATTGTTCAAAGGAGTAAAAGGCCCAACTAGTGTATGTATAGAGCCCATATTGCATAGATCCTGACTTCTCCTCAGCAATCAAATACGTTGTTTAAGTTGGAAAGGGACAAGTTTAGATTATTCGCTATCAGATGGGTGAATGACATTGGTCAGAGGTCGAGGTGTACCTTAACTTTCCAAAGATTGTGCCTATGTACAATGGGGTTATAACATTGCAAACCCTAGCTGTCATAACATAAAACCTTTGATAAAACCTTTCATTTAAAAACATTTTTAAGTCAATGCTCAAACTGTTGGAGTCAATGTGACCCTGTATGTTCAATCATCATATTTACATAAAATGGCAATATTGAAATTAGCAACATTCAGTATTATGGTATAACATTTTGGAGACAGTTTTTATTCAAAAACAGAAACCTTATGCCCAGTGGTTGAAAGACCAGGCCGTGAAAGAAGGCAAAAGACGATTTCGCTTCAGGCAGACCACCAGAGGATTGATTGTCACGCTAACAGCTTGAGCACAAGGGCACTGTGTGTCTCCAGAACCCAGAAAGAATCAGGTCTTGCACGTTACTGGAAATACAAGGTCCTCCGCTCCTTCAAAAAGCCTGCATGCCAAATATTAGAGGTATTGTTAAGCTGCGAGGTAGGGACAGTTTTTTTGCAATTGTTTTGTCTTTAAAAAAGAGAACAACAATGAATGCATGAGAAAAAAAATGGCAAGACACAGGAATGATGGGATAGAAAGAGGAAGGAGAGAAAGTATGTGTAAAGAGAGCAAGGACTGACAGGTTCCCGGAAATGTGTTTGTCACACCACGTGTGAGACTGGGGTGCCTGAGGTTCGTGCATAATTTATCCTAGATTTGGGGGATGAGCGTTAAGATGTTCCACACTCCGGGTGACAAGCGCATATGACAATTTAGAAAGGCAGTGACCTCAATCAAAAAGCCGGGTCAATCAGGGACCCAGCAACAGACGAAGTGCTGGCATGTTAAGTTTATTAGTACTGCCGATTCATTTCACTCAGCCTGGTCTTTCTCACAGTAAAATGGGAGAATGAATTAACAAAATAATACCAGAAAAAAATTATGCAGCCAATTTGCCACGTAGCTCAGGCAAAGCTGACTCTCAAGTACCCAGAAAATAAGCTCAATCCATCAACTATCAACGGAGAGCTGAGTGGGTTAATCGAATGCAGTGAATAAAAAGGTGTTAGTGATTCACCCAGTAATAACGGAGCAAGGCAGCCACAACGTGCTTTTCCCAGCAGCTTTTCCTGTCTTCCTAAGTTCAAAATACTCAGTCACTGTTCGGCAATGGGATCTGCGAACTAGAGTTAAACTTGAGAAAGTTTCAGAGTTGAACAGTGAGAGAGTAAGACCCAATTCCTTCCCAAATTTCCTAGATTCCACTGCACCTCAGGGGTTTCATCTTCATCTTCTTCTTCATTAATCATTGGTCCATATGGGTCCAGGGGTTTCATCTTCATCTTCTTCTTCATTAGGCATTGGTCCATATGGGTGAACCAGACAGCTCTGACAGATTTAAATCAACCATATGGGAGAAAGGAATTAAACCATGCAGAGAAAATATTCAGAGCGCGAGCAAAGTCATCACAAACAGGTTCCATAAAACACTGAACGGCTTGACGAAACTCCATGGGCATCCACTTTTCAAAGGCCCGTCTAATATCCCTTTCAAAGGAGGTGGAACATGTACTATTATCAGTGGGGAAATGGTTTGCTAGACTGTAATCAAGCTGCACCACAAACAACAAACCCTGCTGGGACCCATTGTTACTGGACTCCCTGCGGTCAGAGCTGGAAATTAATGGCAGGGGTACACCCTTCTCCTTGTTATAGTAAAGGGCAGAAAGTGTAACCCTTGTTTGCTTAAGATTTGTTACATCTCCAAAATCCTCACCAGAGGCCCTCCAGAAGACAAAACAAAAACAGTGCTTGATGGAGCGGAGGGAGGAAGGGCAATAAAAAGGGCAATTGTTACAGCAGAATCAACACCAACCTAACTATTTCTTTATGGAGAGCACTACCAGCCAATCAAGACGATAATGCAGAAGTGACAAACAGCAGTAATGGCACTGGCAGCAGGATCACTATATAGGGACCTCCTTCGTGTGCAAGCATATATATGTTTTGGATGGGCCTAATCGCAATGCCAGATAATTTAACTATAATACACGCAGAACCTTTTAATGTGACATAATCAGGCTTGATGTTATTATTACACTGTGCATGTTGACTCAGCATCCAAACAGTGTCCTGTGTTCCCACAATGTGACATCTGTGACACAAAACACCAAAGACTGTAACAACTGTCATTATGTCTACACTGCTCTAGCCTGAAATAACCAACTAGCTGAAGTATGGAGACAGAAAAGTTGGGACAGCTCACCCGTCCAACCGCCCAAGAGTAGCTGTGGACATTTTTGGATGACACAGATGTGTGTGTGGGGGTGGGGGTGTGTGTGTGGGGGGGGATTGAACACAATAGCAGCAGAATGTTGTTTTATAATCAGCATTATTTAGATTCCATCCCACAGTCTGACTTCAGTTTCATAGATGGGATTATTTGATTTCTGCTTTTCTGTTTAGAGGGAGCAGAATTCATATCACACACGTTGAGCAGACCAGTCATCTCCATCGTTTTGACCAGGGGGCCTTGTAATGAATGAAAGGAAGAATGACGAGTGTCTGATGGGCGACACCTTGCCCAAGGCACGTGCCTTCATGTTCTACATGGAGGGAGACAACAGAGCAGACAAACAGAGGTGGGGAGTGTTGGGGTGGGGAGTGACGGAGGGACAGTCATCAGACCCACACAGCTTGGGTTTCCCTGGCTCCCTTCTCCAACTCACTAAGACACTCTGGGACATCTGACACAGCCACATCCACCTCAGACGCATCCCTGTGGCGCTGGGTCATTATCACACACACACACACTAAACCATACAGACACTAAACCACACACACACACACACACACACTAAACCATACAGACACTAAACCACACACGCACACACACACACACACTAAACCATACACACACTAAACCACACACACACACACACACACACACACACATACATACACAAAACAAATGCGTGTCAATACACACAAACCCTCTGCGTCACGCTGTCATGCCAGGACAGTATGTATCGCCACCAGTGGGAACATAGACTGTCTATAAGACTCTTGTTTGAAAACACATGGGGAAAATGAATGAAATGCAACAGCAATGTTATAGTCAATTAGTGAGAAACATAAAAGTAAGGAAGCTTTCACCAGCTGAGCATTTCCTTCTTGTGTTACCACTCAGCTACTGTAAATAAAATGTGCTCCATTAACTCTTTGTTGAAATGTAGGAGTTTTAGAGAGTTTTTTTTGTATGTGATGGAGTGTTTTCAGGGATATGGGATTTGTCATACTGTTCAGAAGCAACCACTCATGCAAAAATAAACATCCCTCCCAAACGTCCTTTAGTATCCTTTTCTCAAGCCTGCTCTCATTTCCTCTGCCTTCCCACAAATGCTTATGTGCCTCTGTCTGTGTGTGTATGTGTGTGTGTGTGTGTGTACTAGCCTGAGGATGAGGGCATTTAAAGACAGTCAGTCAGAGAGTTGCAACGAGGCCAATCCTAATGCAACTTGATTTCCATAATGGCTCTGGCTATTGATTATAGTTTCCAAGCAGCTCCAGAAATCAATTAAATTAGATTGAGCAAACTACTGGAGATTATGCAGATTGGAGGAAAATAGGAGGAAACAAATGAAAGGGAAAAGAGAGAAAAAGAAACAGCTGCTTGGGTGAGAGTAATGAGAGTAATGGGGGAGAACAAGCATGTCCTGATTAGCTAGTGTGAGAACCCAGTCCATTTAGACTGTTTCCTCTCAGCACCACATCCTCCAGCTAAATGCCACAGGACTTTCATGGACGAACACATGGATGACCAACAATAAAATACATTTACTTTGACAATCACCAATTAGGCACACATTTAACACCAAACAATTAGACAGCCTAATACCTACAGTAATCAATGCAAACACAATGAGAGCTGTTTGTGTATGAGAGGGGAACAACACTGTCCCTCCATTTTAACTGGAGGTGGGGAAACTCTGACCTGTCTTGTGAAACTGGCACTTTGGAACACTGCTGGGGGGGGGGGGGGGGCATGACAGGCAGGACGGAGGGGACACACCAGATGGAGGGAGGAAGGTAAGTGCAAACTCTCTAAAACACTTCCTTTGGCCAACTGGAGTGGGTTGTCATAGCAAGGAGTGGCACAGTGGCACAAGGGGCAACCACAGACAGGAAGCAGAAAACTGGCCAATCATCCCAGGGGTGATCAGAGGAAATGGAGGCAGACAGAGGCTTCGCATCTATAAAACAGAAGAAATATACTGCAAACAAAACTGGACCCTGTAATCTCTCAATGTCTGTTTCCTTCCGTGTCCTCTGCCTCTGTCTCTCTGTTAGGGATTCTTGTAGTGTAGTCAGTCAGACTGGGGACAAAGCGGAACGCCTTTAAAAGGGTTGTTCTGTTCTGAAGATGTCATGGCCAGAGATACGCATCTGGGCTGGCAGTTAACAGCGGCTTTCACTCTGTCAGAGATAGAGAGGGAGAGCGTGCGCGCGTGTGTGCAGAGGCAGTTAACGGTTGGAATCACGTGGAGCCCTGGGAGGTGGGAGTCAGGGGCCGGTGTGAGGACGAAGGGGACAGAGACTATTAAAACCACAACACATGTCTTCACTGCTGCGCAGCTCCTCCTCCTCCTCTCAAACCCAGAGAGGAGCACACTGCACAACGCCACCATTTACAACAGACACAATGTGCTGTCTTATTCCCCCTCCCCCCCTCCCCAGCTAGCCTCATTCCAATTCCCCACTTCCACTCTGCTCTGTCCGCTCATCCTCTTCTCCCACTGTAATCATCCAACTCCCTTGTCCCTCAATACCTTCTTCCTTCCCAGGATCACTCCCATTGGGGCTGGTCCATTGCAACACTGGCTCTGGGTATGACTTTAGTTGGGAGGTCAGAGAGAAAATGACAGAAAGAGAGAGATGAGGAATTACACCTACCCAGGACTAAAAATTAACACCACCCGTAACTTCCACAATGCTATGAATAATCAGAGAAGCAAAGCAAGAATAGGAATGTACGTGATCAAAAGAGAATGTCTAGCTAAAAATATCTAGCTAGAAATATGCCAATCAGAAATAGAACCGTGATGGTTGTGAGGTACAGCATGGGGTCCACTCACAAATCAGACAAACAAAAAAGGGGACAAACAACGAAATGTGAATCAACATACAGAATTCTGAAAAAAAAAAAAAATGCAGCAGAATTAGGACTATACCAAATAATAATCAAAGTTCAGAAAAGAGACATTTAAATTAAACCTGCAAGGAGATGAATCTAGAGAGGTACAGGCTAGTTTTTAGTCACTGTTGACAAACTAAAACAGACCACACAAAGCCACAGGACAGGAACACAACATGACCAAACCAGATAATGAGAAAACAAAGAGAACTATGTAACAAATTGGAAAGACTCAACCAAAAAATAAAGGAATTTAGAATGTTATCTTGCCTTAAACAGAGAATACAAAGTAGCAGAATACCTGAACACCAAGATTGACCGAGCATTAAGAAAATACTTATTTACAGACTCAGAGAGCATGGCCTCGCTACGGAGAGAGCCTGCCATAATCAGACCTGGCTCCCAAGAGAATACAAAGTGCACACAGGCAGTAGAATTATGTGGAAACAGAGCAGTACATTCTAACGCCCTGCCAAACGTACGATGGTGACACATAAATACTACCCACTTCACAATCCCAGAAAGAATTCAAACAAAAAAACTGAATGTTGACAAACTCACATTTCTCTAAGGGTGAAATACTGTACCACAGTGTGCTATCACAGTGGCTTAATGTGTGACCTGCAGCCACAAGAACAAGTGGGTCTCTTAAACCCCCTCCCCAAAAAATCGAAAGGTACTCGGTTGAATTTCAGCTTCCCTCCCTCAGCCTGCCTGCCCTCCAAACATTCTCACCCTGAATGGGTTTGAATAAAATAATGTGGACACCTACTACACCTCGGTGTATGACTTACTCTCATTCAATAACCATTTAACCCACCTTCAGTCTAACACAGAAAAAATGTACATCCTGCTAATCCTCAGCTATGGCAATGTCAACATATACTTACTGCTGAAAACCCCTCACTAGCAGTGGTTTGGCACCCATGTATTCATTACAGTAAACAACTGATGCCAAACTGCTATGTTACATAGCACACATGGCTTTATTACTTTACCACTTAATTCAAACTCAGCGTAATGATTATCCTGAAAATACTTACACAGACCAATCACTACACAAGCCTACACTACTTTTGATTGTCGTTCATTTCATTTCGTCATCGCCAGTGACTGGACCAAAGTGACTGTTAAGCTTGACATTTCCATCACACCTACGTCCATCAAAAACGACGTAAACAAGCTGCTATCTCATCAAGGCACCTGCTGGTTCCGCAAACCCGTCTGTATACGTGTCTTGATGTTTATTCCCTTGTATAAAGTGTTTATTTGTATTAATTTCTTACACTATGTATTTGGTTCTATGTATTGTATCTCTCTTGCATTTGAATTCATGTTGCCAGGTTGTCTTTTAATGTTTTCATAGGTTCTCAGTTGACTAAGTTAAATAACTGTTAAATGAATATACTGTAAGATACAGTAGCATCTCAAAACAAAATGGAATATTGTGGAAAAGTTTATTTTTGTCCATAATTCAAATCAAATCTTCTCATTTCAACATTTCTGTATTATAAATCTTTGATTCTAATATTTTGAGATACTGGATTTTTGATTTCCATGAGCTGAAAACCATAATCATCAAGATCGAAAGAAAAAAGGCTTGAAATGTTTCACTTCATGTGTAATGAATCTAGAATATATGGTGTCACTTTAAAAAAAAAAAAAAACTTTTCCATGATATTCACATTATTTGAGATGCACCTGTATATACAATCTATGTTTATCTGACTTACTGTCTATTTATTGCCATCTAAATCTTTTTATTATGGCCTGTGCAGAAACAATGTCTGTAGATCTGCATTGTTTTGACAATCCGAGTGATGACTGGACTTCTTAGCTGAAGGGTGGCATATATTTGACTGTAGGAAAAAACACAATAACCGATGACTTATCACAGGTATTCTTCTATACTACACATTTATGCAAAATGTATTTATTTTTCTTCTGCACACACACACACACACACACACACACACACACAAACAACCACACTTTATTGCAGCCCACCCAGAAACAAGATCTACAGGCATGGGAGGCACACTTCATAAGGGAACGGTAAGAAGGGAACGCTAAGAAAGCATCTTCGAGTGGTTTAAGGCCTTCACTGAGAGAGACAGACAGGATGACAGACAGACAGGATGACACACAGACAGGATGGCAGACAGACAGGGTGACACACAGACAGGATGACAGACAGGATGACAGACAGACAGGAGGACACACAGACAGGATGACACACAGACAGTTCCCTGCAGTCCTAACCCTCCTCCTCTTTGGGAAAACAAACAGAGACACTACCTTCTCATATCCTTGCCAAGTGCTACAATCTTTGCACACTTCTAGTTGAATTATGGACAGCCTCTTAGAACTAGAGAGAAAGTCAGAGAAAAAAAGAAACATCACATAGTCGCTATATTTGACATACAGACACATTAAATACTATTGACTGAATTGTACTGAGGTTTGTTTTTTATACATCCAGAGTACTAATGATTATAGTATCACTTTCCATTACACCATTTGAATTGCCACTTAATGAAAGCAATTAAGCAAATAACTACAATCCTTAACTTGGTCTCAACTGCCAACATGGCACCGTAAGTCTGAATAAACAATTAACTGGATGCCATTTAAGTCCATTTAGATCCCCAAAGATAAGAAAATCTGGATGAACTGTTAAATGACATTTAACAGTTCAGCCAAACCAGGGAAAATAAACAACTGAGTTTACATGCCAGTGCTTATGACTGGTTAAAAGTGGAACCAAAATGTTTTGAGCTAAGATTTTGAGCTAGCTGCGATCGATCTGTCATTTTGACATAAAGTTATCATGTGAGAAAGTGAGAAAGTAACCATGCAAATGATGTCACTTACCTGAATATCTCAAAACTGTTTTTCATTTGCAAATGCAAGGTTTCTGCAATTTTATTCATTGCAGGGAAACATTTCGTGAATGTATTAGGTAAAAAAAACGTGCCACACTACATGAATCATTGCAGTTCCACTTTAAGACACACAACGTTTTGGTTCTGAACACCCACACCTCCTCCATCTGACTGACTGAAATGCTACAGGTAGGTGATTTACCTTTGACGAGCAGCAAGAAGAACTCAATAGATGACTCGATGTTTATGTAGATGTCATGGAGGTCAGATCATGGGTACACATCTGTCGATAATCTAAACAGACCAAACAGAGGCTGTACGGATGTAGATTCAGACAGATCTACGCCAGACAGAGGCTGTACAGATGTAGCTTCAGACAGATCAAGGCCAAACAGAGGCTGTACGAATGTAGCTTCAGACAGATCAAGGCCAAACAGAGGCTGTACGGATGTAGCTTCAGACAGATCAAGGCCAAACAGAGGCTGTACAGATGTAGCTTCAGACAGATCAAGGCCAAACAGAGGCTGTACGGATGTAGCTTCAGACAGATCAAGGCCAAACAGAGGCTGTACGGATGTAGCTTCAGACAGATCAAGGCCAAACAGAGGCTGTACGGATGTAGCTTCAGACAGATCAAGGCCAAACAGAGGTTGTACGGATGTAGCTTCAGACAGATCTACGCCAGATAGAGGCTGTACGGATGTAGCTTCAGGACAGATCAAGACCTAACAGAGGCTGTACCGTTGTAGCTTCAGGACAGATCAAGGCCTAACAGAGGCTGTACGGATGTAGCTTCAGGACAGATCAAGGCCTATCAGAGGCTGTACCGTTGTAGCTTCAGACAGATCAAGGCCTAACAGAGGCTATACGGTTGTAGCTTCAGACAGATCTACACCAGACAGAGGATGTATTGATATAGCTTCAGAGATCACCTCTCACTAATCAATAAAATGAGGTTATGGAAAGGCACCAATGCAGGATGGTCAAGTGCAGTTTTTGTCCATGTAAGAGCATAGGATTATTTAAGAAACTCTATGAAGTGTGCTGTCTTATCGTCAAGCAAAACTGGTTCTATCGTTGGAATACCAGGACACAAACACATACAGTATGCATACACACAGACTTCCAGCCCCCCTGCTGAGCTCTAATCAGGGCAGAACGTAAACAGAGCCATCTTGTGCCATCATCACGATGACAGGGGTTCACCTAGGGGTCAGGCGTCAGAAATCTACAGATGTGCATGAGAGAAAGAGGGAAAGAGGGATGGGTTCTGATTTGTGGTATTCTCCACATTTTTGAAATTATTTTATCTGTTGAGTATGTTTACTTCTCATTTACTCTACATATGCCGATGTCCATGCTACTGTGAACTTCCACAGATATCATTTTTCTTAGTCATACATTTCCATGTGTTTACGCAACTCAGGTTAAATACCATTGATAAGGGCACAGCGGCTGCCTCCCACCGGAGGTTTTCCCAGACGAGTGAGGACTGAGGAGCAGCCTAGCTAGCGCTAACATAACACCCCTCCAACCCCTCTTCCCGCTACCCTGCTCTTCCCAATGGGGCCTGAAGTCCCCTGAGCATCCCCAACTTTCAACAACACCGCCAGTCACATAGACTACTACCCAGGAGACAGTCATTAAATTGGTAGCACTTGCTACCACACAAGACAACACTTTCAGAACTGCTTAGCCATATAGCTGAGCCATATAGGAGTACAAAATGGCACATTTGAACACAGATGTGTGCCTAATTTGCAACACACTTGTTGTACAGTAACATGCCACTTGTGACGCCAAAGCTCAGGCCTTCACAGCGCCGTGTGTGTTTGAATGACAGCAGTTCTGAGCTTGAGCAAAACATTCAACAAGAAGGTCTTCCAACCCTCCTGCTAATTGGACAACTTTAGCAAATGTTTTGCTGTCTGAGTGAGGGAAATTCTCTAAACCAGAAGGACTTTGTAGTTAAAAGCCGAGAGTTTGAGGATTATTGTAATAGTGTTGATGTTGTACCGGAAAGACAAACAACTGTGAGTCCAAATGTCCATGACAATGTTTACGATCACTGCGTTTGATGTAGTTACAAGACGTCATGCAGTTGGGTTTCTCTGAACAGAATTAGCAAATGAACATAAGCTGAAGAGGAACACGCACCTGAATGCATTAATTACTAATTTCTATGCGCACTAAAATTATGATCCATTTCCCTGAATTGCTTTAGCTAGTAATGTTGGCAATAGAACAAGCTTTCAAATTAAGCACACCTGACCTGGACTGTGATTGATAATGGGCTGTTTTTGGATTGCGTACACAACAGTAATTGTGTGATGGTGGTGGTGTTCCAAACAGAACAACCACAAGTGTGCTTGCTCTAATTCCTCAATGGCAAAGCACTGAAAACGGCAAAAAAAATCACCTTACAGTAAAATACTCTTCAGAGAGTCATGAAGTGCATTGCAATTACTGTCCCCGGTTTGAAGAGGACCAGGACCACATTGAGACACCAGTTACTCCTCAGATACCAGTTACTCCTCAGTTACTCCCCAGACGCTTGTTGTTTTCTCACCAGTTACACTTACCCCGCAATTTCCAGGGGTATTACTACCCTCCAGAGGGTGGTAAAGTCTGCGGAGCGCATTATCTGCTGCCATCTCCCCTCCGTGCAAGGCACCTACCATTCACGATGCCTTAGGATAGCACGGAACATCATCAAAGTCTACAGCCACCCAGGCTATGGTCTGTTCACACTGCCGCCGTGTGGTAGATGTTACCGGAGCATCGGAGCACGCACTTCCAGACTCACAGTTTTTTCCCTCAGGCCATAATGCTCCTCAACCAGTAACATTGATCCATGATCATACAGATCACACACGAACATTCCAGATGCTCTGATGTCCTTTTAGGTACTTTAAATCGGCATTAGTATATTCTAATATACTAATTGCATGTACCATTCATAAGCATATTATCTATAATACTCAGTACTTCTACCATACTGTTCATACTCCCCTTCCTACACTTTCAAAAATTTATGCTAGTTTACATTTTTATGTTTATTACTGCCATTCTTGCCATATCTACAATATTAAATACTACTACCAATATTGCTGCTAGTTTACAGTACTCTTTTTAAACTGTTACTACTGCATATACAGTGTTATTTATATTATTGCTCTATTATCTTCTTGCTATATTTTTGCTGTGTATACATTTTTCTCCTTAAATTCTCACTATGTAGTGTGCTCTGACACCACTCATAAGCTTATTACACTCATATGTATCTATAATATTCAATAACTCCACCAATTGCTGCTAGTTTACACTGTTATTTGTATTACTGCCATACATGCCATATCTATATGCTCAATAATTACTACCTAGATTGCTGCTAGTTTACAGTACTCTTTTCTTTAAACTGCAGCTAGTGTACAGCGTTATGTATATTTTTGCTTTATTTTATGATTATGATTATTTAAATTTTTTTGTCTGGCTATTATTTTGCTTATATATTCTTCTTCTTAACTCTCACTACGTAGTTGTCTGGTGACATGTCACAAGAATTTCATTGTGCAGCATGACGCTGTGTTTTTTGGTGCATTTGACAAATAAACCTTGAAACCTGAAACATGATGCTACTGAACGTATGCAGACTATATTCAGATATCTGTATATTATTTTCATTTTTTTTGACCAAGAACAATAAATAAATTCAGTCCAAATTTAATTCATGAATGAATTTCACTACTACCTCCAAACGGGTCCATTTCAGTTGCAAGCGTGGTATGCACATGTTTTTGACGTTTTGACATTAAGATTTTATTACATTTTATTTGACCTTTACAGTGTACCACACCAGCAGATGGAAACACATCCATATTCCCAACCTAACCCCCACCCTCCCACCCTGATTTCACTGCACAGGGGAACTATAATGTGGCCAATGCATATCAGTATGGTTCACGCAACATCATTTAAGAAAGGGTCAATGTGAAAGCCATTCCTCCGGGAGGTCCTGAGAGGGCAGGGTCGATCGCTTGGCTTCACGATCACATGTCGGCCCACTGTTGACCTCACTGGGACCTCATAATGACCTCAATCACAGTTGATCCAATAACCTCCTGATCCCATCACTGACCAGAGTATGAGGGCAGAGCAGATGTGTAAATCAGAATTTAACAACCAGAGGTTTTGGATGGTATTGAGTTGTAGCTCAAGATTACACACCTTTTTGGCTTCTCTCGCTTTCCCTAACAGACGCATATCCAAATTACAGTCACAACTCTAATTGTTTATTGCTAGCAGACTCCTCGTTCCCTTATAACAGAGACGATTTTAAAGGAAGGACAAAAGCTGTTGTACATTGCAACTCTGTAACTCCTTTCCTGGGACAGAAGAAACCACTGAACTGAGGCTACATCTACAGTAACTAGCATAGGAAGCATTAAGCAATTTCAAATTAGATAAGGTTAACTGCAGTTTGTGATCTGTTTTTTTTTTAGATGACATTGAACAGTGACGAGATACATGGTTAAATTACTTCCCCCGCTCTGACGATCTGCAGGCTAAAAAAAAGTTGAGATTCTGTTTAATCTGTAATCTTAAGCCCTCAGAAGTAAATTACATGTACACTACATCTAACAACTTAAGTAGACCTACTTACCTCGCCCAACAACATATAAAGCAGCAGACAGACTGAATAAAATCACACACACACGCACGCACACACACACACACACACACACACACACAGCCACACGCACACAAGGCCTATCTCTCAGGCATCTGAGCAATACACACAGACTAATTGAGCTATTAGGTCTGGCATTAGCTGGCTGTGGTTCCTGCAGCCATTACTGCCAAAGCCTGAGTCAGTGGACGGGGACGTGGAGCGAGAGGACTGCCGCCGTGGCCACCGCACCATTAGCCAATTAAAACAATCACTGCTTCACCCGCTTCGGCTAATGAGCTGGATTAGTCATTTGTGCATAAAATAACTGCTGGTCTCCTAACATTCTTATTTTTCCACTCTTCCTACTCAGTGAAACATCTGATTACCTACACAGAGGCTGCTCTAGAGAGAAGGGCTGGAGCTCTTGTCAAAAGCAGTTACAGTCTATTTACAGCGCTGTGTCAAATGATGTTGGCGGGAAGAGAAATCCATAGCACATGCATTAGGCCGCCATATTGTAGATTTATGTGAAGGGCAAGATGAGGGAGATGGGCCCGCTGTCCAGGGAAGGACGGGCCTTCCGAGGGGGCCTTCCTCCCTCCTCCAACTATTAGGAGGAGTTATGGCCAGTAGGAACAGAATACTCCCTCAATCCTTCATCGATTCTGGATCATTTTGCAGCATGTACAGTATTTTACAGAATGATAAGAGAAGGATACAATTCTGTCTGGCGAGGAAAGGACAGGAACATGACATAGTATAAACTAAGGGAGAACGACAGGGAGGGGGAGAGTCAGAGAGACGAAGAAAAGAGAGCAGCAGATCAGAGGTAGTTAGAGGCAAAAAGGCGACAGAGAGAGAGAGACAGAAAGAGGGAGAGCAGGGAACCAAGTGTGAGTCACGGCAGAGCTGTTCTGGTGGGGCGAAGCTGGATGTTGGTGTTCACTCCTCTGCTTGCCTTATAAGAGCCATCGTTCCCGGTTGCCTTTCATTGGTGGATCGATACACTCACTAAGTGCTGTCTGACAAAAGGCATATTCCACATTTAAATTCACTTCAGACAAAGCCGGCTGAAACTCAATCTTCTCATAACAACGCTCCCCTTCGAGCAACAAGCCAAGTGCGATCTCTCATCGAGAGAGGGTGGAAGTCAGCTCCCTTTTGGATACAGGGTCAGCTAGGTGTGCTAGTCTCAGATAACCTTTAGGAGAAATATATTGACCAAAATATAAACATTTCAAAACCACACAAATTATAACTGCAACTGAATACATCATTAACAAGCATCTCTCAATAACAATTGACTTCTTACCACGCTTTACTGGCATTCAAGCCTTCACCCCTTACCACGCTTTAACAGGTATTCAGGCCTTCACCCCTTACCAGGCTTTAACAGGCCTTCAGGCCTTCATCCCTTACCGCGCTTTAACAGGCCTTCAGGCCTTCACCCCTTACCACGCTTTAATAGGCCTTCAGGCCTTCACCCCTTACCACGCTTTAACAGGCCTTCACCCCTTACCACGCTTTAACAGGTCTTCAGGCCTTCACCCCTTACCAGGCTTTAACAGGCCTTCACCCCATACTATGCTTTAACAGGCCTTCACCCCTTACCACGCTTTAAAAGGCCTTCACCCCTTACCACGCTTTAACAGGCCTTCAGGCTTTCACCCCTTACCACGCTTTAACAGGCCTTCAGGCATTCATCCCTTACCATCTGGCCCCTCAGTCCAGCGACACACTGAGGAGGCTCTTTCACTGAGTTTTGAACAAAGCAGGCAATGTTTTTTGCAAGTATAAACACAACAAATGTGCAATAAAGAACAAATAGATTAATGTTAGGTGACTCAGTAATTGCTGGAAAACCCTTTAGACATCCCAACACAGGTAATACAATCCCTCCTGGGAGTCAATATAACATTAGTCCAACTGACATGGGAAGCAAGGACAAAAGACATCTATACACCAGCATCAAAAGCTCAGTTGCAGACTCACATACGCACAGATATGTTTTCAAACAGTATATTTTCTTTCTTCTGCCGGCCCTGAGCTACATTTTCTTTCTGATATCTTCCCCTCTTTACTCCTCCTTCCTTCCTACTTTCCCAGTGTCCACCATCCCTCCCCCAACACTTCCAATGTCAGAAAGCCTTTGATGTTATTTTGGGATCAATACATGGGAGCTGGTGAGCCACTATCATGGTCCTGAAGGGAACCATGAACTAGATTTCAGAATTGCTTCCATAAAACAGAAGCTAAGTCCCAAGGACACCGGCATCTTCTGGACTTTAAACCCCTTTAAACAGTGTTTTAATATTACAGACTTTTGGATTGTTGCCTAGTCAATCCTTTTGTATAAATGTTCACAATTAGCCTGTGTGATTAACAGACAGAGTAACAGTGCAGTTTTAGACATGGTCTGCACCTGGCTGCTGTATGATGATCACAAGCCGAAGTAGTTACAAGGTAAGGATTTCATCGATCATAGAACATCACAGGAAATCACAGGTCATAGTGCCTATAATACGGCATTAAGCGCCCACTGTCGCTATCACAAACTCCAAATTCCACAGTATTGTAACTGACTAGTTGGATATTAACTTCACATTGAGCAAAAAAATTCTGAATTTACAGGATTATACACTGATGAGCCAAAACATTATGACCATTCACAGGTGAAGCGAATAAGTTTGATTATCTCCTAACAAGGGCACATGTTAGGGACTGGGAAGATTAGATGGCAAGCGAACACTGTTCTCGTAGTCAATGTGTTGGATGCAGGAGAAATGGGCAGGTGTAAAGACCTGAGGGACTTTGACAAGGGCCAAATTGTTATGGCCAGGCAACTGGGTCAGAGCATCTCAGAAACAGCAAGGTTTGTGGGGTGCTCACGGTCAGCAGTGGTGAGGACCTACCGACAGTGGTCCGAGGAAGGACAAACCACATATCGGCGACAGGGTATTGGGCGCCCAAGGCTAACTGATGCGCGTGTGCAACGAAGGCGATCCAGTCTGCTCCGAACCGATAGAAGCTCCACTTTGGTACAAATCATAGAAAATGTTAATGATGGTTACGGAAAGAAGGTGTCACTGTGCCTGGTCTACGTAGCCGCAGACCAGGCACAGTGACCATGATGACCCCTGTCCGCCATCAAAAGCACCTGCAATGGGCACGCGAGCGTCGGAACTGGACCTTGGAGCAGTGGAAGTGTGGTGATGGTGTGACTGTATGGTGGTGGTCGAACGGACCGCCGTGGAGGGAGTGTGATTCTCTGGGCATGTTCTGCTGGGAAACCATGGGTCCTGGCCTTCATGTGGACGTCAATTTGACACGTGCCATCTACCTAAACATCGTTGCAGACCAGGTACACCCCTTCATGGCAATGGTATTCCCTGATGGCAGTGGCCTCTTTCAGTAGGATAATGCGCCCTGCTACACTGCACACATTGTTCAGGACTGGTTTGAAGAACATGATGAAGAGTTCAAGGTGTTGCCCTGGCTTCCAAATTCCCCAGATCTCAATCCGATTGAGCATCTATGGGATGTGCTGGACCAACAAGTCCGATCCATGGCAGCTCCACCTCGCAACTTACAGAACTTGAAGGATCTGCTGCTAATGTCTTGGTGCCAGATATCACAGAACACCTTCAGGGGTCTTGTAGAGTCCATGCCTCGGAGGGTTGGCGCTGTTTTGGCGGCACGTGGAGGACCAACAGCATATTAGGCAGGTGGTCATATGAGAGTCATGTTTTGACTCATCAGTGTACTTTTTTGTAATGAGTTTATTGTTTGGCAGACATTTGTCAACACAAATTTTCAATGCAACTGTTCTTAAAACAAGTGAAATTGTTTTAAGATCAAGTCCCGATTGTCCAGTAAGGCAAATGGTAAAACACAACAATGTGAGGCTTAAGACGAGGGCAGAGCAAGTAGATACATTGTTAAAACAGTTTTTATATTTCTCAGGTGTCCATGAGTGAGAAGTTTAAAGATCAACTTGTTTAAAATCCCTACTACTGCAAGAATGGCCACACACAGAGCCAAGTTGAGTGAGACAGGATGGACAGATCCAGTGACTACAGTTTCAAACACACATTAATGCATGCACATAAAGTTGTACCTGGTACTCCCCCCCACAAACCCATCTGCATTAATATTAGTGTCAAAGCATTTTATAGTTGCTCGCCATCTCGTGAATAGCCATTACAAAGCCATTTGGAAACCATCATTATCAGTCACCACAGCCCCAGAAATCCTGTTTGAACCCCTCAGCTATATCCATCCCCATCAAAGGTACCATACATCAACATCCCTGCAATCCCCCAGTCACCTTTTACAATTACATACACACCCACACAAATCATGAGCCCTGTCATGCAAAACGGTGGACATTTTCCATTCCTAACATACATGGGGATGACCAGAGAGAAAGAGAGAGACAAAGAGAAAGAAAGAGAGACAGTGAGAAATAGAGACTGGATCCCAGGGTCAGTCAAGACTTCAAGGGATGTGGTTCAAAGTGGGTAGGTCACTAGGGTGGATCATTAAATGAACTGTAACAGCACTTGATTAACCCATTGGAACAAAGAGATTTTCAATTTCTCCAGACCTGAAGAACACCAGTTCTTATACAGGGCCTGTCTATCTAAAGGATGGAATTCAGTCACTAATGTCCCCCTTGTTAACCTTTTGAACACACACACATAGGCACAACCACCACCTGATTACTACTACCCACAAACACTTAATACTCATTTCATCCATTCTTCTTTCACTAAAACCTTTCCTTCCAGGGCTCTCCAACCCTGGAGCACTAGTGTCCTGTAGGGTTTCAGTCCATCCCTCATCCAAAGCACCTACTTTTAACAATTAACCGGTTCACGTTAGTTAGGACACTCCAGCTCTCACTTTGTCCCCCCCACCCTCATACCCCCGTGTCCTGGTCCTGTGGCGAGAGCTGCAGTGAGGGGCTACAGTGAGGGGCTGCAGTCAGGGGCTGCAGTGAGGGGCTGTGCCGTTGATAATGTCTAATTAAAGAGATTAGAGGAAGACAGGCTCATTGTGATAACAGAGTGACCTAGTACTAATGTGCTCCGCCCACCCCATTTAATACAATCACATCCATTATAGTGACCCCCCCATTGTTCTTCTGTTAAACCTGTCACTTAAGAGGGAATGTCATCCTTTGTTTAAACAAGCCACTCCTTTTATCAGCTGAAAGGGAATGGGCCCAGGCTGACACGAGGAGCAAAAAGATCCTCCATTTCTCCCACAGAGTACAGTCCATTAAATCACAGTCTTATCTCTGAGAAACTAAACAATAAGACGTCTGCTCCGCATTGTATTCATGCTCAGCAGTAGAAGTCCAAGAATAACATCTGCCTGTCTTGAGATACAAGCTCTCACAGACTAGGCATTGGGCTTTTTTTCTGATAATAGGGCGTACATTCAAATTCTTCCGTCACGGCCACTACGTTCGCACATTAGCTTGGCCTTTGTGTTTGTGTTCATGAGTAATACATGGCCAACAGAGCAATTCTAGAAAACCTGGTGTTTTAAGCTGAAACTACAATAAGTGTGTTTTGGTTTAAGAAGCAGCATGGCAATTGGCTGCCTCTGTGCAACTCCACTTTCCACATTGGTGTATGACCCTGTAAGCAAATGGCCTGTGCAAAGGAAACCCTGCATTTGCAGGCAACATCCTGTTGCTAGGCAATGGCGTATCAGATTGTCTTCAATCACACAACATACAACAGCTTCTTTAAAGAACCTCCTTAGGGTTCTGTTCTGCCGGTCTGCTGGAACCTACTGTTGCCAGACCAGGGTTGGTTCAAGTTTAGATAAGATGCTGTCAGTAAATTCTAAGGGCTAAGAGGAACGGGTTGGACTGCGTGTGAAAAATTCCAAGCTGGGAGATGGACTCCCACTTTTGATATGGTCATGTGGATGCCAAATCCATGCTACCAGAATCTGATAAGGCTAAATCCACCCAAGTCTGTATCAAGAAGTCAGTTTCACACACACAGACACACGTAAATCCTGTTTTCAGGACTTTTCAGGACACATTTATATTTTTTATTCACAATTTATTTTCCTGATACTAACCATAGACCTAACCATTACCATAACCTAAACTTCTAACCCTAAACTTCTACCATAACATAACTTTTAACCCTAACCAATAACCCTACAAAAGCATTTTGAAATGCAAGGAATTGCAGAAAGTCCATACTTTTTACCATGTTTCATGTTTTCATGCAACGTCCGGACATACTGGTAAATTATTGTCTTGAAAAGGTAAGGAAAGAAGGACACAATCAAACTATTTCCAAGATGGGTTCCATCATATTGTCAGAACCCTTCTCACTCTATTTCCTTAATATGGTTTCCAATTCCATCAGCTTCCCTTGTGAATAGTCATTCCCTGGAACCCAGGAAAAAAAAACCTAATGAAAAACAACGGTGTGCCCTAAATGGCTGCAGTCTTAGATACAGAGTGTATAATCAGGCACATACATTGAAGATGACATTTGTCTGTTTGAATTTATAACTCGGGCCACTCAGTTTACAGGGGGGAAGCTGGAGAGATTAGGCAGAGAAATGAAAAGCATATCATG
>JACXGI010002564.1:47884-61936 GCA_016801175.1 Esox masquinongy
AGTCCCAACACCACACATCCACACCACAACACAGTCCCAACACCACAACACCACACATTCACACCACCACACAGTCCCAACACCACACATTCACACCACAACACAGTCCCAACATCACACACCCACACCACCACAACACCACACATTCACACCACCACACATCCACACCTCCACACCACCACATAGTCACACCACCACATAGCCACACCAGCACTGTCACAACACCACACCACCATACAGTCACACCATCACCACACATAAAAAACTCAGACATGAGAATGAAGAAAGTAAAACTACACTAATGCATGTTGTCAAGTACAGTATATGCAAATACAGTATGATATACAATCATGTTGTTGCATTATGTATCCTGTGCTCTATCCAATGTTAAGAAGAACAGACAGGACCAGTGAGAAGAATAACCTATTTACAATTTAAAAACACAAAAAGAAGGAATGTGGGATCACTTAGAAGTAATGTAGAAGATAAATTACGTCCTCAGTAAGCTATCACCACAGACACAACATTTAAACTGTCTCCAAAGCAACATGGGCTGAAATTAATGACAGATTTGGCTAAGGAAATAAATACTTTAGAATAGAACTAAATAACACAATTTATAAAGATTGCATTGAAAATATCCTTTACTGTGTTCCCAGGTTATTTTTTGTACAATGAATCAGAAACAGGAGAGATTACAGAGGAAAGTTATCAGTTCAGCCTTTTGATGTTTAATCCTTAAAAGTTTTGTTGTCTTACTGAAACATGCTTCCATTTTTAGACGGCTTCAGTGCCTTGTTGTATTACATCTCTTGAAGTTCTGAATTATTTGTATGTTTATTCCAAAAACACATCCCACAAAGGCTTCCTACAATTAAACTTTTTATTTAGCAGTTCAGCAGAGAGCAACATCCCCACCGAAAATGAAAACTCCAACATTCCTGTCTAGTGTGTTTTGTGGTAGGTTGTATTTCTAGGTACTAAGGTCCTATGACCAGTGCTATCCCACATAAAAATAGTCTTTATCCACTTTGTACATATACACATACCTAGAATGTTATTTTGATGTAACAGAGCTGCTAGTGGTAGACAGTATATAGGAACAGAGAGCAATTTCACATTATAATTTGACCGCCAGCAGAACCTGCAGTGGAAACAAGACAATATTCTGTTAAAAGACATCTGGTGTAAAGCGAGAATACCGCCTGCAACATAACACACCGCTTTATGTCATGATGTACTGTATGTAATGTGTATCAAGTTTAAGTCACTTGGGAGAAGAGCACCTGTTGCATGGCTAAAATGTAAATGTGTGTGTGTGTGTGTGTGTGTAAACACATACCGTAGACTGACACAGTACAACATACACAACACATACACTAGCTGATGCACAGGAATCACATAAACATCCCCATCCACAAAATTGATTTAAGTGAATTGACACTCAGAAAGAAATAATCCACCTACACTTCAACCAAGAACTGGCTTCTGAGTGTAATGGCAAACTCAAACCTTCTTAAGCAGAGTGGTAGAATGCAGCTACAAATCGTTAACCTTGCCTCGCAGTCGAATAAACACACACATGAGGAACAAGGAACTCATATGCCGTGCCAAATACATGGATTTAAACACTCTAAATCTCTCAAGATAGCTGGGCAAAGTGTGAAGAGTGTTTTAGGCAAGGACTTGGTATTTGTGACCAGAGATAGACAGACATTGAGTGATCTGTCTCTGTGTGTCTCCGTTAATTTTAGGTAATAGGCCCTGCAGTCATGCGGAGGCTGAGGCTTGGGCTCTGGTTAATGGTAATTAGATTTTCCTATTGGATCGTTTGCCCGATGCCTGTCAACATGCTGTCACTTTGGATCCTTTGAGTGACACCGCCTCAGAGCCTTTTCATTGGCTGAACACCAAAGGCCTTAAAAGGCACTGGGGAGAGAAGTAAAGTAAAAAGAGAGTTAGAAAAAGAACAAGGACCAGAAGGAGGAGAGAGAGAGAAGATAATGACACATACCGAGAGTTTGGAGGAATGTATCAGGGTTTTCTCTAACTCCACTAATGATCTATTTCATTACTTTTATTGTAATTTTTAAAAGTGTCATTTTTTTTCTATAAAACTGTGTCTGCAGTCATGACTCCACTGAACCTTATGGTGGAAATAGATAAAAACCCATCATACCAAAGGAAGCTTAAGACATAGAGTGAAATTATTTCCAAGCCCTTGATAACAGTCGACGAAGACCTTCCCTCTCCTTTGAGTTTATGGAATCTCCTGAGCTCAAAGCTTGTGTACTTTCGTTGGATCTATTAAAATGTGCCCTCTAAGTATTTAGGAGTTTGTGTCACATGGAAAATATTGTCTGCAGTGCAAATAATCTAAAACGGCTCTGAAAAACATGAAGGTGGACATATTGGACGATGCAAAGATGTCTGTCAAGCAAGTATTTGGATCCCAAAAAATAAGTTAGTTCAAGGACAATGACCTCAATCGTTGTATATCAAAGCAGATCTAATTTGGCAAACTCCATTGAGACTAAATGTTCTTTGTCTCTGCAGAGTGCTTCTCTGTGTGGCACCTAGAAAGTGTTCTGGAGCGTCAGGCTTGGCTGGGTTCCATTCAATTTCCCCCGCGGGTCATCCATCGGCCCCAGGACGGGCAAGAGAGCGCCCAGCCCCGAGGTGATTAACGGAAGAAAGATGGCTACAGCCCCAGCGTAAATCCAGAGGGGTTTCAGGTGGAACACAGGCGCTTGTCTACCGATGAAGAATGGGACTGAGTCTGGAAATCTCTCCCCACACTCCTCACTGTCCTTACTCCTGCCATTTTAGAGAACAAATCTGACGGAGGTGAAAGAGAGGAAGAGAAAGAGTGTCTAGGGTGGAAAGAAAGAAGAAAGGGAGTGAACGACTCAAGGGGAAGAAGAAAAATAGAGGGGGAGCAAATGAAAGGGAAAGAGTGCAAAATAGAGAGAGAGATTGAAAGAGCGAAGAAGAGTATGGGCTGAAACCTGCGAGCCCCCAGGGTAATATTAGTAAGGCCCATCTGTTGAACATCTGGAGCCAAACACCTACAGCATCGTGGTCTGGAAATCAGAGAGGGCAGAGCATCTCCCTCATTCTGTGATCATGATGGAGGAGATAAATGGAGCGATAGATAGACATTACTACTAAGCACATCAAGCATAAAGGTGACTTTGATCAAATGTAAACACATTAGGCAACATTTTGAGAGGAAAAGTTACATCTTTGTACGATTTAAAGAGGTCATAGCATAACTATGGCGCACAAGAAACAAAGTACTTTGCTTCTTTGTACCATGATATCAGTACTTGGCTGAGACTTGAATGAGCCAGTAAGAGTGACGGCACAAAATACAGTCTAGAACACAAAGGGTTGAGAGTGAGAGGGGATGACAGAAGCAGTAGCAGCTCAGTACACCGCTCATCATCTCCATCTACATACCCATTCATCTGAAATGTCATCAGGCCAGGCCAACCAGAGAGGCAATCTCTTCAAGAAATTAAATAGAAAATCTACTTGCATCCAGTTGCAATTTTCTACTTTGTGCAACTACTAGCATGCAACAGTCAATTTAAAAAATATATATATATTATTTTTGACACAATGTCCATTTGAAGCTTCACTCTGGCCCAGTTATCAGGTGAGCACAGCTATCCTTCCCACTGGAGCCATATTCCAAGGTGAACAGAAGAGATGCTTATTAAACAGGAGGCGGCTCGTGATCCAGAAGACAGCTGTTTTGCATGTCATTCTGTCATTCAACTCACATTATAACATGTCAATTAGCAAACAAACGTTTTGTATGGGAAATGATTGATCTAATAAAGCAGACATTTAGTTTTCTGTTGTACTGTGTTTTCAGTTCATTTTAGCTGAATAAGGAAGTTACCAAAAGCGGCTGTTCCAGCCTCATTCAGTGCTTTATTGTTGCGGGATTAGTCAGACAGCAGCCATTGATGATTTTCATTGGTTGCTTGCAACTCGCCCTGCATGGCTGGCCCTAGCTTTTATTATGACATCAAGCTTGCTAGTGAGTTTTACTAGACACATAATCATGAATTGTGCCATCTAGCCTATCTCCTTGCAAATCATTTTCCAAATTAGTGTTATGAATGAAATAAGGTGAGAAAGGTTGCTGTGTTCATCAGCGACTAAACATTGAATTGAGGTTACCCATTAAGCAAACTGGAAAGTAAGTCGATGTGGTGGTGAATGAACTGATCAGCTGTGTAACATCTATTGAGGTAGCATTGACATTATATACATGTCTTAATATTGATGGCAGTGTGTACTCGTGGATCTGTAATCAGTAATGGGAATAGCACTAGAAAACTTTTTACTTTATTGTTGGGCCATCTTTGTAAGAGGCAGGTATTTTGACTGCATCCCAATACTTCTACAATGCTACCATATTTTGCAGACGGATGCAGAAATTAATAGCTTGTCGGCATAGAAGTGACGTCTAATATTTGCAGAAACTTAACTCAACTGATAACGTAGTTCTCCAACTGTGATCCTTGCATAATTTTGCTACCCCTTAAACCATCCTCCTCACTGTGCATGTGGGCTAAAGACACTTGGGTCCTCTTCCAGACAGGTTCATTACAGCGCCAGTTGATTTACACTTGTTAATTATTGCCCTAATAGTAGAGGTGGGTATTTTCAGATGTTTAGCTATTTTCTTTTATAGCCATTGCATAATATGTGTGCTCTCCAACCTTTCCCATATTGATAGAAGAATTAGGGAATTTGGCTAGTAGATAAGTCATATTTATACCACAGCGAAATAAGAAATCATGGATGACTGCTTAAGAGTTCCTAATGACTCAGATTAACTTGACAAATATATCTGTAGCAATGGGACAATATTTCAACTAGATTTGGTTCATACAAATTTGAAAGGGTGAACACGTTATTGACAGAAATATGGAATTTGAAAATTTCTCTCGTATTTTGAAAGAAATAATTCAAAATGTCAGCTGATCAAGCTGATAAACACCAATGACATTTCTTAGCCTTTTTGTGACAATTTTTACCTAGACAGACAATAATTCCGGAAGGCACAAGGAGGTGAACAAGGAACAGATAAACAAACAAACTGTAAACATAAAACAGAAAGGTGTGACCCGATCTCAGCTCATTTTGTGTATTTTTTTAAGAAGGTGAAACGAAGGTGTCAAGCTTAAGAATCTTTTGCAAATCATTCCAGTCATTGGTGGCTGCAAACCATGTCAACCAAAATGTGTATAGTGTACATAACCCAGGACTAACCATGATGTCTAGAATGTATTATTTCCCATTTGGCATGTCTCTCCTGTCCCGGTTGGCACAGCACTGTGTTGACAATGACTTGACAACTGTTTACAAAAGGAAGAGTCATGCAGTCTTTCTGTTCACCAATTAGACATTGCATATGATACGTTGTGTACAACAGGAATGATTTCTCTTGCGATGCAATGCTACTAAGACGCATGTTTTTAGGGTGAGCAACCTAGATGCAACTTCGTTGGAAACTACATAGATTGCTTTATGTGATATCGGCTTGAGTTTTGATTTCATGGATGCACATACAAAAACACTCTGCCAGCGTTTAGTTAATATCACAATGATATTCGCCAGTCTTTGCAACGCTGCTTGTTATTAATACCATGCTGGTGAGTAAAGACAAAGAAAACATGCCGCAGGCCAAACTTCAGTCTATGGTCGAGCAGAAAGCCAGCACAGTGCTTACTCTGAATCACGGACATTTTTCATATTTTCGTCTTCTCCCATCCATCCGAATCTCTTTATGGCTGGTCTCATGTGACAGTGTCCAAAACAAGCTGCTGACCAGAGGGGTTTGGAGTCTAATGGTCTTTCGTCATTTCAACACCCTTAATGTTACTGGGGAGTACTGATTCCACTTACTTCTCCAGTACCACTTCTATCGTTAAGCAGATGATGACAAAGCTACTCATTTAAATCTCTTTCTGACTGGTGAAAGTTCACTGTGTAGGTAGAATGGCTGGTGGAACTGGCGGATTTCACCTAGGTTGACCACACAGATATGCTGCCGTGTCATACGATAAGGTCACCATATTCAAATAGCCTGATAATTAGAGCCTGGTGCTAGGAAGGGGAAGTTTCTATTGAAAAAACAAACACATTTATTACCCAAAGGTGGCATGTCACAGGAATCAATAGGGTTTCCATTAAACACTGCCTCTCCACGTGCTACTCCGCTGCTCTCTCTCTCACTTCCTTCCTCTCTCTCCTTTTGCATTTTCTCAGAAGCTCTTTTTTTCCTTTTTCTCCCTCGCACTCCCAGGCGTGATCTTTAGAAAACGACTTTAACAAGCAGAACACTCCTCTGACTCTCAAATCCCACCTCTGAGGGGTATTCCAGCTACTTAATTTTATGAGATTATTAATGAAAGACACGAGGCGCATCGATCTCTTCAGGAGATGCATACTTTAAAAGCTGAGGTGGCTCCATGAAACCATCCTCTCATTGTTTGATTGACAGAGAGGCGGCGGGTTGTGATGACGGACCCCAGAGGCAGATCTAACACAGTTTGTCTTTATGTTAGAAGTTCTGTACATTCAGGACTTACAATGGCTGGTTGGGGCTGTTTGTGCTACAGTGACATGTGATGGGTCAATCTGGCTGACTTTCAGCATAACAGTGACAAATGACTGTGGCGTGACATTGACCATCACACTTCCATAGTGCAAGAATGAGACAGAGGGAAAGAAACAAAGAAGGAAAGAGAGAGAAGGAAAGAGAGACAGAGGGAAAGAGAGAGATAGAGATGGGCAATGGGAGAGGGCACTGTAGTTTAAACAGCCTCCCCAGAAGTAAGACAAATTGGGCTCTGCAGCCAACTCCACAGTCTTTGTCCCCATCTCTCAGAGGGGGAAACCAGCGTCTCCCAAGCATTAAAGTGGAAAAACCAACGCCACTGCGAGAATTTAATGAGGAGGGCTCTTTACTGCTCTCTACTCTCAGGACCACTGCTGACTCTTTTGGCATGTGCTGGTATTCTCTCTTTTTTTATTTGCTCTTTTTTTATTTGCTTTGCTTTGGCAAAACTGAGGGGATATCCACGCAGTAACCAGCCAAGGCTTCTCAGTCACCTCTGTGCAACCCTAACACATTAGGACTGTGGAAATGGAAGTTCACATTAGACTTGTTCAGATTATTATGATCTCGCAAGCTCCCAAAAATAATGTGAGATCGCAAGATCAGGATGGGTCGTACAAGGCAAATGCCACATCACTGTGACTGTTTTCTCCAATAGCAGCCAGACATTACACTGTTCATCAAGCCCTCTACATATACCTACGACAAACAAGTGGGGTAACGAACGGAAACAGTTTTCTGGTTCAACCAAAAATAGCAGTTGGAGTGAAGCAAAATAAAAAACTAACAATACTATTTCAAGCTAAGCATTAGCCCTTTTAACTTTATTTCAAACCTGCACCTCCTGATACATAGTAGGGTAATGGAGAATGGCTAAAGTTAAGTTGCTAAAGCTTTCCCAAAATAGTGTAGCCACGCAGTGCAGAAAATGCATCACAGCAGTATTATGTTCTTTTAGTGAATATTTGATTGAGGTACAAATCATGACTGGCTTGAAGACTGAAGTGAGAGGCTAGATTTTCATTTGAAACGGAGTCAAATGTTCCAGGTTTGACAAAGGTTGTGAAAACGAATAAGGCATATTTAAGAGAGATAGGCAGGCATGTAGGCAAAAGGTAGAGTCAGGAGACTTGCAAAAGGAGAATGGTGATGGATGATATTTAGCACTCTTCCCAGAAAGCTCTGACTGAGTGTCTGGACAAACACTGCTAATGTAATGCCAATACTGATAAATGACAATATTGAGTAACACAGGAAACCTGAAAGAGCTCTGTTCAAAAATCTTAATACGTATAATCCCTCTCAATGGTTTTATTGCATTTTATGTAATAAAAGTAAAAAAGTGAAACAAAAAGGCCCCTGTATAAAACACCCCTCTACTGTTCCAGTTAATATTTGCTATAATGAGTAACATTCCACGGTAGCAAAGTAAAAGGTATGCATGTAGTCATTAACATTCCAGAGGGAAGATAATCATTCAAAATGATATCCTTAAGTGTCTTCAGCAGTTTGCATCTTGATGCTGACATTGAGGCTCATGTTGAATCTTAATTGTTTAACACATTAATGTATCCCATTGCTAATACCACACTTCATTGAGCACTCAACCACCACACAGAACAACACAGACCTTTGTGTGTGTGTGTGTGGGTGTGTGTGTGTGTGTGTGTGTACCTCTGTGTAGGCCAGCTAGTGTGGGTGTGGGTCTTTTTTTGTAAAATAAAGAAAATGCAACCAATAATTTGCCAGTCCCCATGAGGAAAATAGTTTTTAGCTAAGGATTAGGTTTACAGTAAAATGTATAATTAGAGTTAGATTATGTTTCGGTTCACAATCAGGGAAAATCTGATTTTGAATTGGTATTATTTTTGCGGTCCCAACAAGGATGGCAAATCATCAAATATATGTGTGTGTGTGTGTTTCCTGCATCTATACTAAGCATTTCCATGGTTGCTAGAACAGCGGTCACAGAGGAATGCTTGACAACCTCACCGAAAAAAATGCCATTTAACTTTATGGGCACTGGCATGAACCGCTTTAATTTGTTATTAATGTCTCTTTCGTGGCTACAGAGCCATGCTAATTGTGACCGCAAAGAGAGGTGGAGACAGAGAGAGTTAGAGAGAAAGTGGAGAACCTGGAGAACAAGGTTAAGCCTGAATTCAGATGGGGATGGTATAAGTTCCAGTGGACTAAACCATTTATGTTCTAAGGTGGTAAAAGTCTACCAGAAATGTGATATTTTCACACCTTAGGGGTGACACAAAAATGCTGAGAGGGAAAAAAGGAGGACGACCTTCACATAAAAAAACCTGGATTTCACAGTGCCTTACAATTGAAAATCATTATTACTGTATTTAGAACTAGTCATTTAGAAAAGTCAAAGAAAAAAGTTTAATCAGTTAACATGTTTAAAGTCAAACTACCCTGGATCACAAAAGAGAATCGGAGTAAAGGGTGACATACAGTGCTCAAAAAGCCTAAGAAATCAATAAGAGATATTTGAAGACATAAATCAATATGTTTATGTCTAGTTCTTGTCAATTGTCTAGACTGGACTGTACAGCTAAATGGTTGGGATAAAGACCATAAGATCGGTGTAGGTTTCTGTCATAGCAACCATAGAGACAGAAAAGCGCGAGGAAAACACCACACTCAATTCAAGCTCTTCCATTTGTTTGTGATGAGATCCCACTTCTGCATCCACCCAACAACAAAAATCTAACCCAGAAGAATAAAGAAATAATCAGACATCACCATCGCAGGACAGACCACTAATTTGAGTATGACAGGCTCCACTTTCCTCCTCCCTTCTATCTGTGTTTGTCTGGTTCAGGCCACAGTTAGCTCTGGCTGCCTCATCAACTGACAGCCTGTCAGTCCTGGGCGTTTTAACACTGACCAATCCACAGCGCTGACATCCTCCCCTGGCACAGCTCTGCCGTTCAGTCTCCTCAACCTGGCAGGCAGCGTTACCCCACAGAAGGGGTGAGAGTTTACCCCACTATCTGTCTCACCGCCTCTTCTTCCTCTGCCTCTCACAGCGGACACTGCTGACAAACTAGCCAGTCTTTTTTTCATTTAGAGGCCTGCATGCAGCCTAGGTCTGTGGAGAACAGTGGAAGGGTTTGGTAGGAGGAGGGTCTATAATACATCCTATATTCGCTACACAGTACTTATACACCCTCAGGTCTCCTGTTCTTACCACAGCCCTAGTCTACTTAAAGGGGTTTCTGTGATAGTACTGTTAGGAGTGATCTTCTTCACTGCAGATAGCTGTCACTTCCACTGCAGCCCGCCATTCAGCTGCTCCTAAAGGACATTGAAAAAGACATGACTTGCTTTTTCTCTAAAGTGACTCTCTGGTAAACAGGGCACGCATCCTTGAAGATAATTATGTGCAGCAAGGTCTAAATCGTTACTTGACATGGGCACAATTAAATCTTGCTATTATCTTTGATAAACAATTTGGACATAAAAGCCCTCTTCAGACTATATTGCTTCATGTATTTTCTTGAAAAGAGAAATATATACATATAGTGTTTACCATGAAATATTTTATCAGAACTTGTTATTTTATCTAACATTAACAGGTTTATAGTCACCAATTCCATGTTGGTTCAGACAAAATCATTCATGTAGTACAAAAACAATATAAAAAAGGAATTTGTGCAAGGGCAAAAAAAGTAAAACCCAAGTTGCATTGGTTAAATCAAGCAGGTAGATAGACACAGGTGGGTAAATAATTGGGTAACAAATGAACCAATCAAAAGAGGGATATATAGGAAAGAGGTTGGGCACTCTGATGTTTAGAGTCAAGAGACCTGGTCAGGTTGATATTACCCAGGGTGAATGCAGAACAACTCATGCTGAGAGGAAAAGAAAATATCACAGGACACCAGGAATAGGCAAATGTGAGCACATCAGTTGGGATAAGGCTATACAAGCCACTCAAAAAGATTTGACCTTGATGAGTCCACTGTGAGGTAAATACTTTCCAAATTGGAGAGCATTTAAGATGATAGCAACTCGGCCAAGAAGTGGACGCCCTTCAAAAATATCCCCACATAAGAGCCACAAGAAACATAATAAATTGGGTAAATGCCAACCCAAACATAACATCTGGAGATTTGCAGACCACCCTTGCTGCCTCTCAGGTTACTGTGCATGCTTCAACAATAAGACCACACAATCAAAATGGCATTCATGGGAGTATTGCTAGGAAGGAGACACTGCTGACAAAAAATAACCAAACTGCCCGTCTTAACCTTGCCAGACACCACCTGGACAAACCTAAATGTTCCTGGAAGTCCATTCTCTGGACACATTTACATTTTAGGACACAATCAAAACTGTACGTTTGGCAAAAACCCACCACTGCCTACCATCAATAGAACCTTATCCCAACCGTCAAGCATGGTCGTGGGAATGTCAAGATGTGGGGCTCCTTTTCCTCCTCTGGACCTGATCAACTGCACACCAAGGGAATTCTGAGATATGGTGATATCCTGGAGATACTGGAACAGAACATCAGGCTATCCGTCAAAGAGCTAAAGCTGCAACAAAGATGGTTCTTCCAACAAGACAATGACCCAGAGCATTCAACCGAATAATATGTCTCAAGAGAAAGAAGATTTGTGTTTTGGACAGGCCAAGTCAAAGTCCTGAACTTAATCCAATCGAGTTGCTGTCGCAGGATCTGAAATGGGCAGTACATGGCAGACACTCCTCAAACCTCATTCAATTAATTGAGTTCTGTGAGGAGGACTGGGCAAAAATTTAAAAAAAGATGTCAGAGACAGATTAGTGACTATAGGAGATGTTTACTCTGTTTATCGCAGTTAATGGAGGTGCCACAAGCACATCATTAAATGAAAGAGTTTACATATTTTGGCACACATGAAATCTGGGTTTATGTTAAATTAACAACTTTTGTGAAATAAACTATGAAAATATACAGCTCCGGAAAAAATGAAGAGACCACTACACCTTTTTCAGTGGTCTCTTAATTTTAACCCTTCTGTTCCTCACTCAAAACCTTCATTTTCGACTTTTTTGGAAAGGAAAGAAAAAGGTGCAGTGGTCTCTTAATTTTTTCCAGAGCTATAGTTTGTCAGCATAACATCATTATGTTGAATGTCTGCATTGTAATATAAGAAAATGTCCATAATATCACTATAGCAGAATGACAGTGTTTTTTCATCTATTCACCAAAAATGTGTTTACATGCATACAAAAGCACATATTAAGGCACACAGGGAAGCCAACAGGAATCCAAGGGCCCGGGACAGAATTGAACGTTCACGACGTAAACCACAGGCCAAAAAAATAAATAAATATTAATGATATTACTGTCCAAAAAACAGGTCATAAACGTTTTACTGTTTAATGTTTTAATCCATAACTAGGCCACATTCAAATCACTTTGTTTTCAACACAGGTAATTTATTAGGCTATGTCACATCTTTTCAATTCATAACCTACTCGGTCACAATCAGCCATTACTTAACTGCTGCAGTATACATTTTCACATTCCCTTTTAGATTTCTCCTTCCATATCTGTGCTCCTTGTTTTGGTTGCATGGTGGCAACGTTTTAGCCAGATAGATACTAGAATGGTGGCAATGTTTTAGCCAGATAGCTACTGTAGTTAGAAAGATTTACATTGGTTAAATTTGAATTTTATTTTTTTTAAAGCTGCACTACATAGGATTTTTTCAGTAAAAGAACAATTACGGCATTTTGCAATTACTCACTGGTCAGATAGCACCAAAGCCCCATAGACAATGATGTTCTGAATAAAAATATAAAAATAGAGTTGGTCTACCTGTTCCAAAAAAAGCTCTCACTCAAAGTTCGACTTACTCTTAGCCTTGCTAACGTTAGCTTAGGGTTCCTGGTAGCTAGCTATAGAGTGTTGGTCTAAGTCTTCTTTCACTTCTTTGCCGTTTTCGTAGTGTACTGTATGCTGTTGTAGACAAGGGAGGAATTGACAGTTTGTTGTCCTGGTCTGAAGCTGCCATTATAGTTTCTTACTGCAAGTGAACTTCGCTCCCTATGGACAACAAAGTTGCATTGGCGCTGGTGTTAGGGCATCACTCTGATTGGGTGTAGGTGTTTGGGTATCACTGACTGGCTGTTGGTAGAACAAACCATTTTTACAGAAAAAGGTTGAATCATAATGTTGTATAAAAAAACAGCAAAGAGAAAAAAAATCCCTTCATCAATGAAATTATTCTGTTTAAATTAACTGTGTAACTTTCGCAATAGTACTGAATACTAACATTGACAGACTAATTAATAATTATTTAAGGCAACTAAATGGGCCCCTCCAAGCCTGGGCCCGGGACAACGTTCAAGGATGTCCCCCCCTGTCGGCGTCACTGAAGGCACACTATTTTCTGCACGGCATGCTCCCTCTCTTCCATCGGCATCACACAATCATCTCTCCTCAAACGAGCAATGGCAGACAGTGGCAAGACTGAAAATTGTAGGGAATAATTATGCTACCTGCATCGCTTTATTTTGATTTTTTCAATAACATAATATTTACAGCTTAAATATGATCTACCAAAAGTGAAATTAAAGCGAGTGGAAGGGAGTTGGTTTGAATTGTTATTGTAATTTAGCTGACATCCAAAATGTGGGAGCAAATTTGAGACATCCCCTTTAATTTCAGGCCCCATATTCAGTATGTTAAGAGATGACATCGGAAACGAAACAAAGAGGTGCTCACTCTCTTTCAAAATTACCAGCAAGTCCAAGGGCCAAATCTCCCCTCCAGAAATTCAAAGATGCTAACACCTGCCAATTCAATATATTTCCAAGACACTGTAGTAAACAATAGTGCTTATTATTTCTTATAAACAATGTTTCATGACCGATCTATGACACTATCTATTTTACGTACTGTCCACAAGAGATTAGTCTCAGAGAGAACAGGAGCTGAGTTGGATAAACCTTGTTGTATCAAAGACTTATTTAGTACATTCTCCATATCTTTTACAATATTCATTTTTCATAAAATATATTTATGAGTAATTGGGAGCTAGCATAACAGCAACATAAGGCTACAATAGGGTGTAACAGGAACAAAATTAATATTACTTTATAGACCTTACAATGTTATATATCGGGCACAGAAGACTTGGCACCCCCAAAGTCTGGCTCCGCTCTAGGTTCCTTTATAGGTTACTTTCTTTCTAGTGCTTTTCCTAGCCACTGTCCTTAAAAATCATATTGCTTCTCTGTCGGGTTTTAGCCTGTATATCTGTTTGAGCACTTTGTGATGACTGCTGATGTAAAAAGGGCATTTTAAAATACCTTTGACTGATTGACTAATTGATTCAGTCATATTGCCCTTTGTCACCTTCATCGCCCATTGTGAGGAAAATAATGTTTTACCTTTT
>JACXGI010002564.1:62036-72223 GCA_016801175.1 Esox masquinongy
AGAGAGAGAGAGAGAGAGAGAGAGAGAGAGAGAGAGAGAGAGAGAGAGGGTTGGGTAACAAACACGCTAACTGAACCGAAGCGCACTGGAAGCAATCAGACCATCCCACAAAAAGAGAGAGAAACAGAAAGAAATAGAGAAAGAGCAGAGATTGTTTTAAAGCAGCAAAGGGCAGACTGGTTAATAATTCTAGAACTTTAAAAGGAATTATGGGAAACTTCCATTCCTTTGCATTGAAAATTATCCAGTGAGGACTTCATTAAAACAATGAGCTGGAACAATAGAAAAGGTGACACCGACGCCCACTATTGAATGAAGAAGCTTTTATTTTCAGCAGTTCATTAAACTCAAGAGCTATGACAGGAATAAGGCAAGGCAGACAGAATATTTCCAGCACGGACTGTGTCCCCCAACAGCTCCCTAGGCTTCAGAGCTTATGATGTGAAAAACAAATGAGAGAACGGAATGCCTAACAGAGTAGGAAAACTATACACAGATCTTGATTTCTTTTATTTTGCATTATACAAATTCTTAAGACAACTTTTATTTTGAAACAATTCATTAGTAGTATTATTAGCATAATTATTGCCATAATGTTGTAAATAACAGAAGGCTCTAACTGCTACCTGAAATACATAACACATTGCTGTGTGAGTGCCATCGTATATTTCAGCATCTTTCTCCACAACCCACAGTTCTCTAAAAAAAATCTGTAGAACATCACTAAGCAACAGAAAGATGACAGTGTCCCACACAGTTAACTGTCTGCTTCACCCCATATCTTTTAATCAATCTATTAGGGGAAGCTTGGCCACAATGGCAGGCCCAGTGCCTGATAAAGTGACCTGGCTAACATTAGAGCTGCTCTGGCCTGTGCGTGAGGAAGATAATAGCCAGTTCTGGGAGAGATGATGATGATGATAATGTTGTTACTGAGGCCAGGAGCATCCAATTCTCCCTAAATGTCAACTTTTACTATCGCACACTGCGTCTCAGAATTTAAGACGCTGCCTGTTCAGAATGGATAATAAACACATTATATCATTCTAGCAGACTGTAACAATTGCACTACCAGATGACAATAAGGGGAAGGAAAATGAGTAAAATAAAAAGGACAAGAATATGAAAAGGTGTGCTGGTTCATACATTTATCAAGAGTTCTGTTTTGCTCGTTCTGTTTAGCTCGTTCTGTGAACAACATACATTTCATAGACACAGAGAAGGGTTGAAGGCAATACTGATCTCTGTATACAGCTCTCTCCCTCCATCTTACCTCCTAGTGGCTCTGAACTGAATGGTGAGTGACTGGGAGATATGTTCTGTCTTTCATTAGCAGATTGGCTATGGTGAGATTCAAAGTGCACTGACACCCAGGACTGAGGTTGGAGCCTGTGCCTCACGGCAGGAGACATCCTGCAGTGACATTCAGGACTGTTTACATCAGTAAACTGGCCATTACGGGAAACTGAAGAGTGTAACAAGCTCTTTGTCATTCTCTGTCTACAGTGGTCGACTGTGTCGATGACATGATATTGAAGGAGACTTGAAGAGTGACCATTGTGAAATTTTAAAGCACATTTAATGCTCATGGTTAACATCATGCTTGGACAACAAAATATTACTGCATGTATATATATGTATATATAATTATGATCACATAATAAAGCTAATATTCACTAACTTTTTGTCATGGGCTGTCCCTTTCCAACATTTTAATAATTTTAGTGATAGTTTAAAATTATCAATTTTGTCATTAAACTGCTTGCAACAACTGCTGCTTATGACACATAGCAGAAGTGATCACACTCTGCTTTTCTCTTCATGTACCATTAACTGTCCCACCCAAATTCTTATTGCTGCATTGAGCAGGCAGATAACTTGACGTTTAACAGAGGGAGAGTCTCAGTTAAAGCCCAAATCCATTTGGTTGCTTGGCTTTGCAAACTCCTTGCTCAAGCTAAATGTTACCCCACAACCTAAAACTAATTTCTTCTCAGCAAGGAGTCTGGATCTGAGTACCTTATAGCTAATTCAAAAACAATCTAACCGTTCTGATTGATCCCCATAAAGCAGTTCCACCTGATTGGAAAATGTATAAATTGCTTTGAGAATCTGATTAGTAAGAGATTATTAATTTGTTTAACTTTGTTCAACTTTGTTTAAAACAGATGATTTTTACATCACCTAAAGGACTGAAATAGAAAGGTTTAGACTTCAATGGGTAGTGAATTACTGGAACATTTCAGCTTGAGTCATCAGTCATTGTATGGGCAGTTCCATGACAATGCCAATTCCTAAAGCATTTAATAATTTCTCTAATGTAACTATTACCTCCTGTTCTGAATTCTGCCACTACTTGCCCAGCTACAGAATCAATCCATTCCTCCCTTTGGCCATTCATTTCTCTATCATACTGGTTCTTTGCAGTTGATCCCCAATTCCCCACTTCTTACTGATCACCTCCCACTGGCTGATTTCTATATAGATTAATGATCAGATGGAATGGGAGATGAAAACTGTAAGGGGAGAAGAGTCAAAGAAAACGAAATCAGAATGCTGAACAAAGGCCAGTACCCATGTTTCATTCAGCTTTTATGATAGAATTTAGGAAGTTGTGGATTTCTCAGTAAAGCTGACTACATTTTGTTTAATGTTTCCAAACAGTATAAACCAGGGTACTGGAATAGACTCGGTTTGGGATTTGCACGATACAAAGAACTGTAATATACTGAATTATTACTTTCATGATTTGAAGTGGGAGAAAATATCATGTGTTAATCAGAGAGATAGATAGACACATGCACAATGTATTTCTAAATGTACATTGCAATTAAATGATTATGCTTTGCTTATGCATTTTCATTATCTTCAGACACATGTGAAGTCATCTAAAGGAATGTAATTGAATAATGAGCAATACTCAAACAAAATGTGTGTCTTGGCTTCTACATACCACAGAAGTCAAGATACAATGTGTAATAAATATTGTATATGCAAAACACTATTGGATTTTGTCTGGGCTATACATCGTCTAAGCAAACAATCTGTGTTGTAAAGAGCAGAAGCGTCCATCGCTGCCTTCCCCCTAAAGGGCCTGTCAAGAGGGCAAAAATAAATTTCTTGAAACTGCTGTCATCACGTTTAAATTGAAAAAGGTTGAAGAGATTGTCGTGCCACTCATTCAAGGTCACCAGAATTAAAATTCTACAGAGAAAATAATCAAACGAACAGCGGTGTCCGTTCCGTAGACTAGCCTAACCCATAGTCCCAAATCAATAATCTTTACCGGTTTAAGGATAGTCAAATACTGACAATTATGTTTATGAGTTTTCCTATACCGCATTTAAATGGCGAACCTCGCCGAGCAACATGTTAATCGATGCAAACATGCCATCGTTTTTCTCCTGATTTTCTTTTGGCCAAGTCAGAATGGAGCTTAACATTGCGCCACGACTTAATGATGTTTTAAAACAATCGCCGTCAATTTGACCGAAAATTCAGAATATGTATCTCCGTTCCCTTCGCCGTAACAATGCTCGTCTAATACTTAATGGGTACATTTAAAGCCGTGTAGTTAATATAATGTGCAGTGTGTCAATACAAATGCATGTTTTGGTGTCGCTGATTTGCCTTTCTCGCTCTGTAGCCACACTTAGGCTATACGACTTGGAGATAACGGTTTAGCTGCATGGGTGCTTCTGCTGTCAATTTTCAAGGCTGTTTTGAGATTTCCAATACATTTCGGATAATCGTTGTATCAGGTTAGTCTTGTTTAATCTACACCCTATCTCAAGATTTTTAGTTTTGATATGCCCCGCCACAAGTTAATCAGTGGTTAAAGTGAAAGGGAGTTTCACCATCTTTGGATTTACGCTACTAAAGCCTAAAGGGACTTAACACATTCAAGGAAAAAAGACGGAAAAGCAAATACTTTTTCGACACATTTGTATTTCTATTATCCCAAATTATATTGTGTACCGTAGCTTTCTGTAGCCTATGATTAATTATGAAAAGGCGCATAGAACATAGGCACAAAATGTGTCTATAGAGAAGCCTACTGTACACTTCAAAATCAAAAATTCCGTTTGTGTATCAGCCGAGTTTAGTCATATTGCACTTAGCCTACTCCAAGTCATCAAAATAACCAAGCCTGGAAACGTAAGATGTGACTTGGAAAACTTACCAGGATGACAGTCGGCCCAAAAGACCACGAAGGCAGACACAATCAAAGACAAGATCCACCAGCAACACGATTGCAGTAGCCTCCGCATGACAAAATGAACATCGAGAGCAAAAGAGGCAACTGTTGAGCTATCCGTATGATCAAATAATAAATGTCCGCTGCGTAAAAGCAGCGCAAATGCCGCTAGAGACTGTTTAATAGAATTCAGTCTGGAACGTTATGAAAATAGTCTTTATTTCTCAAAACCTCCTTCCAAACAGCTTCTTGATACTTCCAAAGAAAAACATCAGATACGAGATATATAGCTTTCGAGACTGATTTATTAATCAAGGATACGGGGTATAGAAGCAAAAGACGCTAGTGCCAGTAGTCCATGCAGCAGAGAGCTGCAGCGGCAATACTGCTGATGAAAACAGCGAGGGAATAGTTGGAGCGGCACTGGAAGCGTTTCATTCCTCCATCCAGGAAGTAGCGTGTGAACCGAAGTCCGGCGGAGACTTAAAACATGCTTTGGAGAAAAGACTATGAGAGGACGGAGGGGAAGCGGTGGGGAAGGAGGGGGGGAGAAAGAGAGAGAGAGCGGACGAAATGCAAAGCTCACTCCCCCGGATCCTAGCGCCGGGGAGTAGCACTCCATTTAGTCAATAGCAAACAGTTTAAAGGGGAAACGTGCAGTTGGAATAACAAAGCAGACATCGCACAAGTGATTTTAGCAAACATCTGAAGGAGTCTTTTGCAATTCTTTCCAGCCGTTAGTGGCAGAGAAATTAATAAACGAAGGCCAAAGGAAATGCTGGTTTTAGGAATGACCAGTGTGCAATATATACAGTATTATAGCGCAGGTTATTGGAAAAGCAGATGTTGGGGGATGAGCCGAGGTGGAGGGGGGATTTGCCAATAGGGGCTTAAATCAGTAAAGCAGTTGGTAGGCCTAGCAGCTGAGTCTGGAGTTATATATGTAGCGAGGGCCAGCTGACAAGGGAACAAACAATTCATATATCTTTCTGCTTCGGGCTAAAGTTTTGGTAAAATAGATTGTGCTGGTAGACAAAAAACACCTTACCTTCTTGGGTCACTATCAATACCAGATGCAGTAAATGTTGCTTTGACATATTAAACTTGATTATTAAACTGTCCAAGTGTTTAATAATGTCCTTGAAGTTAATTTGCTCCCACAATCAACATATACATAGCAAGAAATTAGAATGAAATTCAATTAAACTTATGTCAAAGTTGTCATGTAAATAACTATATTTTGAAAAGAAAACAACTGCAGTATTTTTATATGTATAAATTGATGGGTAAATATATATAAATATGGGCTAATAACGTATTTATGATACTTGACATCTTGCATTGGCTAAGAACCAAACAGGCGTTGCCCATAATTGCCCTTATGCTATAGCCGCAAAGACGGTTTCCTTTCCCACAAGTCAGTTGTTGAATCCTAAATCTTTTTTTTACAGTATGTACAGTACTATGTTGATTGTATTGTATCTGGATTACTGGTGGCACCTGATGTGTAGTAAGGGCGTTGCGGAATGATGAAATATTTTTTATATCAACAGACAAGTTTTGATCCCTTCAAACAGTTAGATTAGATTAGATTCAACATTATTGTGCAACAATAAAGACAATCAATTATTGCTCAAATTAATAAAACATATAGCAAGTAATCTTTCAATCTGTTAACTTGCAGGGTAAGAATAAATAATGCAGGCAGTGACCAGCATGGGCTTAGCTCATGAAATAATGACATAGATGTCAACAATAGAAAATTGATCGCAATTAACGCTGCATATTATACTATACTAATCTGTACAGTACAGAGAAAAACAACAATGTTCCAGGTAGACAGAAAATCTAACTAAATGGATAGCTAGAACAATAACCAGGCAACTAGACATTCTGATTCACACAACTTGTTTGGAGAAATGAGAGTGAGAAATATCTTGCCTAACCAGAAATAATTGTAAACATGAAGGTTATTAAAAGTCTAATCTAACAATCTATCATCCAGCATTGTTGCAGAGGTTGTCTTGCTAGGTAGCTACAGCCAGGATTTAATTTTAGCAGTGTCTAGCAGTGACAGCAAAAATATACAGTATTTCTAGTAATAGTTTCAGGCTGGCTGGCCACGCTAAACATATGCCAGCTGGTTAGTCTAACATAAGCTACATTGTTAGTCTAGTTAACTATGATTACACATTTGACAACAACTCAGATGCTATTTACCACCTTCCCTATGCCCAAGGCTATAGATGCCTACCACCAACGATGGCCTGACATTTTCTGCCGCAGAAGTCATCACATTTTGTGAGATGTGAGATTTCACTCATTGTGAACCAGCTATTCAATATTGGCAGGCCGCTTTTATTTCTCTGGCGGTTGTGACAACTCAGAGGACTTCTATCAGCCATCAGCAACCCATCTAGTCATGATTCATTCATACAGTCCAGTTTTCACTGTTAGTGGTCTTTCATTGATAGTACCGTCCAAATTCCCAAGTCCAAAATAAGTTAAAAACATTCCTGGTTCTCTAAATCTTTGGTTTCTTGTACCCTAACTACCAGCTCAAAAGTTAGAACTGATAGTCAATTTGTTTCAACAATCTTCTAGCCCAGTCTAGCTTTATCCTATGTTAGCTTTGGCTCTTTTTCTTGCCATTTGGTTTCAACATGATGACAGTGATGGAGTGACTATATTACTTGCTCTTTGCTTGACAGCTAACAAAAAAGATCCTTCCTAATATTGTTGTATAACCCAGAGTAAAGCGAGGCATGAGTTTCAGTTTCAATGTAACCATCATTACAAGTACATAAGCACTGCAGTACGTTTACCTAGAGCAATGTTTGTCTATCAGTCTCAATAGCGACAGGCACCACTCCACATCTTCCTATTGCAAAAGCGCTTTGATATTGCTTGGATTAAACAGTATACAAGTAGGGTTCTGTCCAAAAATGCATTTAAAAATGCAGTAGGTACATAGTATGTTGCTTTCTGGTTTGTTTATGTGTTGGCACTACCTTGCTTCATATTGCTCTAAAAGTGCTGATTCAAAAGCATTACGATCAGAGAGTATAGTCATATGGATAGAATTAAAAAAGGTTATCATATGATACATAACACTTTTCTTTGTGGTTGCAATGCCATAAACCCACAGAAATACAGGTTTACACAGACGTTCATTTGGCATACTGCATAGTCACTGCCAGTGTGTAGCAAACTTAATCACTGGTGATGTCAAAGGGTTTTCTAGCCCATATCCCCTTGAATAGAAGCATTTGGCGTGTACTTGCCCACACCAGGGTAAAATCTTCAGGCACGGTTAAACACAGCATTAACGCATTAATAATCTATGTACCCCCAAATTGCAGCGGCATATGTTATAATAGGTAGCACCAATGAATCAAACAGTTTGATGAAACATTTAAACGGTAAGCCTCCAATGTCTTTACACTTAGCAATGATGGCACCAAGGGCACGGTTTGCTTGGTTAGCTATGTGCTTAACAGACATATTTTAATCAAAAAATGAGTTAATAATAAACCCCAGATACATGTACATACTGAAAACCCCTAATGTAGCTGGATCACAGGAGAATGTGTTCAAGGCACTGCTGAGTCCCTGTTGTTCACTGTATTGCATCTTAGTTTGGTCTACATTGATAACAATGATCAAATTCCATTGTTCACACCAGTTAAAATCATTTTTTAAAATTTCTTTAAGTTTATCTTCTGTTTCAGAGATCAGTGCAGTGTCATCTCCATACTGTATAAGAGAAAAGACACTCGCTCATTGTTTAGACAAACACCTCTTCCCCTAGCTTTGAAGGCCAGGGCAAGATCATTAATGTTCGTTGATGACAGAACGGGTGATAAAATACAACCTTGTTTCACTCCAATGTCAACAGGGAATCAGTCAGTTAGGCAGCCATTGACTCAAAGGTGCGCATAATTTCTGCTCATCTATGACTTCCACTGAGAGTACACTACAAATCATGGATACATGCAAAAATCAACATACCAGTTTGGTTGGTTGCCCTTAAAGGTGCTAAACATGGGATTTTTTGTATTTTGATGGGATAAAATGTCAATAATATACAGTATCTGCTGCAATAGTGGAATAAGGTTGTGATTGGCTCTGATATTTGCCTATTTATTCCCCCCAAAGGCCAGATTTTGTTGTAGCTATGGAAACTGTGTTTTGATTTTGTGCTGAGGAAAGCGGCCAATGTAGAAATTGTCATTGTGTTGTTACTTAAAATCTACACAGTTCAATGAATTTATGTTACAAAACATGGAATGAAGAGATTTTACAGTGGATTTTGCCTGGTTGGACAGGTGGATGTCAATCAGGACTGCTTTGTCATAATAAATATAACATCAGAAGACAGAAACTTAAAGTAGGCAAGGATCTTGAATCTGAATTGGCTGATAAAGACCATTTGTTTTGTGAGAGCTAAAAGTAAACCTCATTTCCCTCTAATTTGTTGAGAATTGTTCATAGCATGTTTCAACAGAAATGTGGCATATTAGGGAGCCCCATGAATACGCCTACTGTACCTTCATACAGTGCTTCACAGATGAGAAACCACAAAATGTCTGTGTTCATAAGAATCCAATAGTTTGGTCATTAAATTTGAGAAGACACACCTGTAATGTAATCTGAAAAACATTATCTCATCACTGAGTCACTGCCATAAACAATCAATGCCACCCTGTAGCCTTAACTCCCTGCTTTCATTTTCTCAGCATTCGTTATAGTCTGGTGGTCACTATGCAAAAAATGGGAAGTCTCCAGCATCAGCACATGGAGTTAATATACCTGTTAGATGTCCCAGACGCAGCAGGTATGTTAAGACATTTACTTGCCACTTTATTGGTCATCTGTGCACATGCCTGGTAGTAGTCAAGGTTATGGTTTTGAGTAGGAACATCATATTAGAAAAATTTAAAAAGAAAATTACTCCAGGAAATACATAGTAATATCAGTTGTTTAGCTTTGTTAATTAATAGAAACTGTTATAAATAATGTACTGTACCAAATTGTGATGTAAATGTGCATCCTATATACAGATGCATCAAAATGTGTAATTGTAATTGTAAAAGTAATTGTTTCAGTTATCCAGCTTTAACCACAAAATTGTAGCTTAGATACATTTGATCAATCTTAAATAATTGTATTGGTTTTGAAAAGCTATTTCAAGAAATACGTTTATTACGTTTATTCAATTACGTTGCATCCTGAGATGTGCTGCAAATCCTCACGTGCCCATTGTAGGCGCTTTCAGCAGTGGACAGGGGTCAGCATGGGCACCCTGACTGGTCTGCGGGTACGCATCCCCATGCGCAACAAACTGCGATTCACTGTGTGTTCTGACACCTTTCTATCAGTACCAGCATTACCTTTTTCAGCAATTTGAGTTACAGTAGCTCATCTGTTGGATCGGACCACACTGGCCAGTCTTCGCTCCCCACGTGCATCAATGAGCCTTGACCCTGTCGCCAGTTCACCGCTTTTCCTTTCTAGGACTACTTTTGATAGGTACTGACCACTGCAGACCAAGAACACCCCACAAGGGCTGCAGTTTTCTAGCCATCACAATTTGGCCCTTGTCAAAGTCGCTCAGATCCTTATGCTTGACGGTTTATCCTGCTTCTAACACATCAACTTTGAGGACAGAATGTTCACTTGCTGCCTAATATATCCCACCCACTGACAGGTGCCATGATAACGAGATTATCAGTGTTATTCATTTCACCTGTCAGTGGTCATAATGTTATGGCTGATCGGTGAAATTTATGTATTAGATAGATCTGGCTACAACAGATGCAGGTGAAACATTGACATTGCCTTGGTACAAATGTGCTGGCTTGGGGAACTAAAGCTGTTTATTATTTGAGTTGATTTGCCCCTTAAGTCAACAGACTATCAAGCCAACAAAGTTAACTGACTACTGTACTACCAGCATAAATCACCAGAAGACTGGAAACATTGTAAA
>JACXGI010002565.1:0-23939 GCA_016801175.1 Esox masquinongy
CACCAGGTGTCTTCAATATTGAACCTTTTCACAATATTCTAATTTTCTGAGATACTGAATTTGGGGTTTTCATTAGTTGTCAGTTATAATCATCAAAATTAAAAAAATTAAACATTTGAAATATATCAGTCTGTGTGGAATGAATGTATACATTATACAAGTTTCACTTTTTGAATGGAATTACTGAAATAAATCAACTGATGATATTCTAATTATATGACCAGCACCTGTAAATCCACAGTCCACCACCTCTAGTCTTACCAGAATCAATTTCAATCCAATCCGCTCTGAAGTCATCTCGGCCATCCAGCTCAATTGTGTTGTCGGTTATGTTGTTGTTAAGCCATGTTTCAGTGAAAATCATGACGCTGCAATCCATAATCCCTTTTTGTGAGATGATTCTCAGTGGTATTTTGTCCATCTTATTCGCCATTGAGCTTTCGCGGTGGGTGGTCCCATCCTCTGGAATAGCCTACCACTGCATATTCGAAATGCCCAGACTATACACACTTTTAAGCCATTGCTAAAGACGCACCTTTTTACTCTGGCTTTTAATCTTAGCTGAGTTGGCATTAATTGTCTGTGCTGCTATTTTGTCTGTGTATCTACGTCATTTTTTACCTGTAAATTTCATATATTTTGTATACTTTGATATTTTGTCCTGTACAGCACTTTGGTCAATGACAGTTGTTTTAAATGTGCTTTATAAATAAAGTTGACAGTTGACATTGACATTGACCATACTAGCCTATATTAACCCAAGAAGCAAGCAAGGATGTGTACTTCGAAAATCCACCAGAAATAGTCGCAATATAACCGTAAACTGTTTTATTTTAGGCTTACTATAACGTAGCTACTGAAGGTTGTAGCCAGCAAAGTTTTTATCTATCCTGACTCAAAATGCATGCACCGATGCTTAGCCTACTTCTAAAATGCACCAGAAATAGTCGCAATATTACCGTAAACAGTTTTATTTTAGGCTGACTATAACATAGCAACTCAAGGTTGTAGCCAGCAAAGTTTTTTGTCTATCCTGGACAAATCCTAATACATAATTTGTTTTGACTGTGATGAAGCTCGAACGTGGAACCTACAGTATTGGTTGATAGTCCGCGTCTCTTACCACTACATTATTTAACAAGGGTCGCTTACTCACTCACTCACTAAGTGACATTCGCTCTTCTTGGCCGGCTCCGCTTACAGGATGTTTGTGAATTAAGCTGTCGAAGTGTCATGTGTTTTTAGAATATAAACTTATTTGAGGAGTCTTCATTCTCCAGTGTGCTCATAGTCTGTAGACTCTAGATGAATTACTACAGATATTAACCAGTTTATTATACACAAACATGATAGGTAGTGCATAACTTATTTTTACTAAATTTTATCCACATTATGTTCCGTTCACCACCTGGTAACTTGCAAATCCTTGAGGGATGTGGTGAGCACTCAGGAGTTTAGACAGCTGGCCTACTTTAGCTGGCTGGAGAGCAAGTATTTTCTAAATAGTTAGAAAACTAATTCAGTTTTCAGGTACCAATCAACACTTGTCTTACTATACTGTTAAATATAATTAAATGTTTTGAAAATTTAAATGTAAGTTAGAAACAAAAAGTATATTCCCTTATCAAACTTGTGTTCAAGGTGGCAGAGCATTATAATATGTTGGATCACAGTTGCTGGTAGTGTTTCACCTGTTTCATGTATTATGTTGTGTTGGGTAGTATTGTAAATATAAGCATGCTCATTCTATTCATTCTCCCTCTGTTTCATGTACAGCTCCGGAAAAAATTCAGAAACCGCTGCACCTTTTTCTTTCCTTTCCAAAAAAGTTGAAAAGGAAAGTTTGGGGACAGAAGCGTTCAATTTGCAGTGGTCTCTTAATTTTAACCATTCTGTTCCTCACTCAAAACCTTCCATTTCAACTTTTTTGGAAAGCAAAGAAAAAGATGCAGTGGTCTCTTAATTTTTTCCATAGCTGTATATGTTATGTTGGGTAGTATTTTAAATACAAGCATGCTCATTCTAATCATTCTCACTCTGTTCTTGCTTTAAGTGTGGCAAATCTCAACAAGATGCCCAGGGCTGTAAGGGAAAAAAATGTGTGTCCCATTTGAGATTTTAATTTGCAGAGAGTGCTTTTTTAAAGACTATGTGGGATACACTAGTAACAGGAAGCATGGGGTTCTCCAAGGATATTTTACGGTCTCCTGATTTTCCTGGACAGCGCCCAGAATATCAATTTAAGGGCAGGAGAATGGACTGTGTATTAGGCTTTTTTTTAATTTATTTATACAAGTTGTCTCATTGAGATAAAATCTCTTGTTAATGCACATTCAAACATTTTAATAGTTGATTTGGTGTTGAGCTTGAATGCTTGGGAAATTGTCTGGTCATTCTGGCATATCTATGCAAATAATATAATCACTGTCGATATACAACTAAAAAAATACTGTTGGTAAGCTAATACTAGTAATGTAAATGTAATATTCCTATAACATTACAGAATGTTTCAGTTGGAATAGCCATAACAGGGGAAACAGTTTGTTTTGTGTCTGTCTGAAGTGATTCTATAGATATTGTTAGTGGGTTGATATAATACTATTTAGCAATGCTAATGTATTCTAAATCATATTATTATAATTTAGATGTAGGTTTTACATGTACTGTTTTTAATTGTATTATGTGTAAGTAGGGCTGCACGATTTGGATAAAATATTGAATATAATTGAATAATAATTGCAATATTTATTTGACAAATATTGCAATAACGGTTGATTTGAGATTTTCAAACATGGGTGTAAATGGCGTAGATAATCTCACTGAAAATTTGAGGCCATAGCCTACATAATTTGCTATATTTAACTAAATAAAAAAATTAAAACGTTTAACTAGATACCCATTTAATCCCATGGCATTTGCTATGTTTGTGTCATTGCCTTAGCCAGTTAGGCAATATTTCTCAACCCTTGAGGTATATTTTCTCCCAAATTAAGTATATTTGTAGGCACTGACATTGAGGCCGAAACTTTTAATAACCACGCTATTTTTGGAGTTGAAAATCGCGTAAATCGGCGATTTGGAAATTGCACATGTCAGTATCACAATTTCGATTATAATTTGCTTAATTGTGCAGCCTTATGTTTAAGGTATAATGATTTTAACAAGCTAGTTTTAGCAAGAGGTAGATGTAAGGGAAATTATGAAACATAAGTAAACAACGGTGGAATTGTCCAAACTTTACTAAGGTTACTCAAGTGACAACAGTTTGAAGTAGCGAGGAGTGAGTCAGGAAATTCCGAAACGGAAATATGAGATTTAGCCAGCCGATTTTTAATTTTTAGCCAGCCGAGTCTACAGGGCTGCAGCTGGATGCTATTGGGATTTTTGGCTAAAATGTCCTGATACTAGTTCATGACACGGTGGACCTTAACAAGGGCCCTGGCAGCTGGATTTCTCTTGAAGTCCACTATCATCTCCACTGTCTTTAGGGCATTGAGCTCCAAGTTCTGACTGCACCAGGACATCAGATGGTCAATCTCCCAGCTGTAGGCAGACTCGTCTCCATCAGAAATAAGTCTGATGAGGGTGGTGTCATCTGCAAACTTCAGGAGCTTGACAGAGTGATGACTGGACGTTCAGCTTGGGAGAAGAGTAGGGGTGACAGGACATGGCCTTGAGGGGAGCCGGTGCTGATGGTCAGGGGTCAGACAGGTGCTTCCCCAGCTTCACATGCCGCATCCTGTTGGACAAAAAGGCTGTGATCCACCTGCATGTGGACTCGGGCACTCCCAGTTGGGACAGCTTGTCCTGGAGCAAAGCGAGAATTAGGGTGTTGAATGCAAAACTGAAGTCCACAAACAGGATTCTGGCATAGGTTCCATGGGAGTCCAGATGCTGCAGGATGAAGTGAAGACCCATGTTGACCGTGTCGTCCACAGACCTGTTGGCCCTGTAGGCAAACTGCAGTGGATCTAGTAGAGGGTCGGTGATGGTCTTGAGGTGGGACAGCACAAGGCACATGACTTCATAACCACAGAGGCCAGCGCGATGGGTCTGTAGTCGTTAAGTCCTGTGATACTTGGCTTCTTGGGAACTTGGATTATGATGGAGGACTTGAAACAGGCCATGATGCTGCATGTCTTCAGTGAGGTGTTGAAGATGTTTGTAAACACAGCAGAAAGCTGATTTGCACAGTGCATTCGGGTGGATGGGGAGACACCGTCAGGCCCTACTGCTTTCCAGGGGTTCTGTCTCTTGAATAGTCTGTTAACGTCCCCCTCTAGGATTGAAATTTCCATTGTAGTGGCAGGGGTGGGGATGATTGGGATGGGTGATTGTGAATTGGCCCAATGGTGGGGGGTTGGTGTTGATGGCTGGACACACAGGGGGATGGTATGTTGTCAGGACGGCCCTTTTGTCTTTCAGATCTGCAGTAGAACTCATTCAGGTCACTGGCAAGTTGCAAGTCATTAATGGAGGGGGGGGGGTTAGGCTTGTAGTTGGTAATCTGTTGGAGGCCTCTCCAAACAGAAGCAGAGACGTAGGTCGAGAACTGTTGTTTTAATTTATCTCCATACAGGCACTTTATTTCTTTCACTTCCTTACCAAAGCTGTATTTAGCCTCTCTGTCTCTCTCCCCGCTCCTGAACGCCTCCCCCTTTTCCAAACGCTGCCAAGTTTGGAAGTGAACCAGGGTTTGTCATTGTTGTAACTCACCCTGGTCTGTGTTGGTACACAGCTGTCCTCACAGAAGCTGATGTATGATGTCACAGCATCAAGTGTACTCATCCAGACTATTAGTGGCAGACCTAAAAATGTCCCAATCAGTGCATTCCACGCAACTCCTCTGTTGCTTCACTACTTCACATCTTTCACTTAGAAAGTTTAAGTTTTTGCCTGTATGTGGGTATTAGATGGACCATGGTGGTCTGAGAGTCCTAGAGCAGCACGGGACACAGCGTGATAGGTATTGTTCCTTAGAGTGCATGAGGAATTGTGTGTGAGCCAGTTGGAAGCTGAGGATGATTAGGATATTATTGGACTCCATTACCTGACTATCATTATTAGTCATAACTCACTGAAGGTCATGACGCGAATCAACATGTTAAGTATAAATGTAATTTTCTAGTGATATTCCACACCAAGGTTGATTGATAGGCTTACTAACCTAACGCAATATACTGTCTGCGTCTAAACATCTTCCAAATGACCACCTTCATTAGATGCTAGTAATTTCTTATGAACAGACCTCTGTTTCATGTTTAAGCAGGAAGTATACGTGGATTCAATTAGGCCATAATACATGAAGTGTTTATAATAAATGTAACCATGGATTGTTTATCACATCTTTTTGTTTGGTTGTCTCTTATTGTGCAAAAGTAATATATTTTTGTATGGATGAGCTCCTCATACCCCCTTCCCCCTCCAAATGTTTTTTTTTAGTGTTCAATAGATCCTTACTGGAGAATTCTTCACAATGTGTTTCCTCAGAGATAAACTCAGTTTGACTTTATACTGTACCAATATGGTTTGAACCCATCTTGGACACATTTGTGTGACAAAATGGGTTTTCTCTGTAATGACCTCAATTCCATGCGTCACATCAACCCCATGTTGTGGCATGTTGCTACTGTAAGCTATCTTAGTTTTATCTCCATGAGTGTGCGTTCTCTACTGTAAGCTATCTCAGTTTCATCATCACAGTTGGTGTGTGAGTTCTCATCTTTGTCCCATTAACATCACGCTGTGCCTTCTCTTCACTCTTCAGGTTTTCTGGAGAGGAGCAGATTTAGATTTAGTGTCAGATTTAAGTGAAGTCTTGGATAGTGACAGAGGTTCAGAAGTTTGATCAAGGATATGAACTACAGTTCAGTCTGTTCAAGATTTGTCTTCAAGATTTATCTTCTGGTTTGCTCTGTTTGTTTTTATATTTTTCTAGCAACCCGCAGTATAGTTTAACTTTTGTGTGTAAGAAAGATTTTTCTTTCCCAAAATGATTAATTATTACAGATAATTTATGTACATGACTATTATGGCTGTTGCTCTTGTTATTCATTGTTTTAATACTGTATGCATATTTACCAACTGCTAGCAACTGAATTTAATATAGAATGTACAGTTAGAGAGAGGGAGAAACTGAGAGCAAGAAATTGCTACATCTCTCTGTACAGACAATATTTTTTTAGTAAATGTGTCACGGCTGTGGTGGTAGGACACAGGCGCAGAGAAACGAGGGTAGTTGAAATCCATGTTTTATTGAAAAAGAAACAAAACAAAAGCAGCAACCAGTGACGTGGGGCAGTATGTACAAACATAAAACCAAAATGAACCACCCCGGGTGTGGCCAAACATGAACATAAGTAGGATCCCCAATTGGAGGCAATGATCTACACCTGCCTCCAATTGGGGAGACCAAAATGGATAGAGGTGCCTAGAGGCACCACCTGCTGTTCTGTCCTGACTATGGCCCGAGCCCAGCGCAGAGATGGCTAGGGGCATAGCCAGGATGTGACAAAATGGAGAAGACATGGACAAAGCTATACCTGCATTCTAATTAAATTACTACCGTGGGAATTTTAACAGTAGCTATACATGTTTTACATTTTCCTTCAGTTTGTTCAGGAAGTTATGTACCAAATTATGCACCCAAGAGAGAGAAAAAGAGAGAGGGTAAAGGAGGGATGGGACAGAGGAGCTTTATAAGGGTGTTCATGCTCGTCCAATCTATTAGGGATACTGACACCTCTGACTCTAGGGATATAATTTGGCTGGCAGCACCCATTCTGGTATAACAGGAACACACACACTCACATAGACACACATACCTACACACCTGGAGTCGTCTGTATGGTTTCCGGTGGAAGGTGGAACCCCAGGTTTCAGTAATAGGACAGACTTGATTGATCACTGCTCTGAATAAAAACAGCACACTTTGCTTTCCTCAGCAAGCAGGAGAGAGGATCAGTACGAGCAGTATGAACTTCAAACAGCCTATACTTTCATGTATTCAGAGCTGGCAGAATAATTTTGTTGACAGTACAATTGCATACCATGGTTAAACGATAAGTCTGACATAGTACAGCAGAAAAGATCCACTTTAATTCCACTCAGCATTGTTTTGCTGTTGTATTTGTGACAGGATTCAACTAGCTCTCACCATATGGGCACTTCCAGTGTCAATTACCTTTTTTGAACTAGAAGTTTGAGAACATGCATAAAATGATAATGTGGAGGGAAGGGCTGCTGATTGGCTAACCAATTGAGTGCAGCCAATTAGAGCTGAGTTTCCTGGGACTTGTAACCATTTGCAGGCAAACAAGAATCAATGTTCCTGTAAAGATTGTGTTTGCAAGTCTCACACAAAGAAGTCCATTCCAGGGATAATTAAAGTAGTAGGTTGAAAACTAAAAGATAATAATGTGGTTGCAACCATTTGTCTTTGTCATTCTGCAGGCCGACTTGAGTTTGTCTTTTTAAATTTTTTTAAACGTTTTTCTTAAAAATATCTTGCTGGTGTTGCTTTGATCTTGTGTAGAATTTTTTTCTCCAACTAATTATAGCATGCAGGCATAATTTGGTATTCTACGGCTCAATAAGCGAAAGCACTTGTGAATAATTTTTTGTGTTTATTGATTAACATTAAATACTTGAACCAGTTTGTTAAATTATTTCCTTACCAACTGTGGATGTTGCGGTTCAATCAATATTCCTGTGGTTGTGCAACCTGTCACACAGTGTTTTGCCAAATCTCTGATTACCTTTTCTCTTCCCTCAGACGTTCCGGTGGCCAATTGCCAGTAGAGTGGATGAAAACGAGATACTGGAGGTTCAAGTGTTTAACTACAGCAAAGTCTTCACCAACAGGTCAGTGACAACTACTAACTGCTGAAAAAGTTCAGACCAACAGGCAAGTTGCGGTGTAGTTCATGTTGGTAGAGCATGGTGCTTGAAAAGTCAGGGTTGTGGGTTTGAAAATGTATGCACTCGGTCATTATGGTTATTTGGTAAAATTAATTACTCATGTAAAAATGTCATAACACGAACAATCAAAACATGGGTCACAGATCATATTAATATACACCAAATAGCTAAGAGATGTAACATACAGTGAAGAATGACATTAACATTTAAGTATTTTTCACCTGCACCAACATAATGCAGTCAGTTGTGTAGAATATTTACCTAAAAGGCATATAGATATTTTCAGGCATTTTTAGGATATATTTTTAGAGACAACGGGGAAGATGGAGGAAAACATTTCCATCAAAAGAGAAGTGGGTCAGACTGGAACCCACGCTGCGGTAGTACATATGCACCAGAGGCAGCTGCTTAGGGCACTGGACCAACATAAGCCCAAATAGTGTAGCATTGTAGGTAGGCATTAAGCTCCAAACGTTTTTTGACTGATGTGATAAATCAACTCAATTGAATGTCTGGACGGCAGGGCAGGATCTGATTGCATTTCTATAGAGTGGAACAAGGCAGTAATGAAATTGTTTTAGATATATGTGTTAATGGATGTGTCATTACACCTAAGCTAAAACACTCAGACGAAAGAAGAAAGAAAGTAAAATCTTTATCTAAAACTGTTCTTATGCTAGTGGTTAAAAACGATAGATATATACAGTATTGTGCAAAAGTCTTCAGCTACCTGAGAAAATTGTTGAAAGCTATTTCTCTGGGCAGTAAGAGTTTAATTGTCCAAAAAAGCACAATATAACATTAGAACAACTACAAATAAACATGAATACAAAAAAGTGACAAGAATTTCTTTTGTCGTACATAAGGTAATTGATACTGTATTTTGTGAGATGGCTTGAAGAAATGTCATAAACAAATTTGAAGAAACTGGGCAAGTTTAAAAAGACAGAAACCCAAAATACCATCTGCATTTCATGAGCAGTAATTAGAAATCCCTTCTATAAGAGACAAAAGGAATACTAGTGGAGTGCTCACTTAGCAGCTTGAAGGATCATCAGGCATCAAAGTACACACTTTCCATTGTTCAAGAAATGGCCATCTTTGACTGATTGACAAAAAATATATGTTTAACACCTGAACCGCCAAATGCCTACTCCAATTGGCGTTTAAGGTTGTAATAAAAATGGAATTACCATTTTGAAAGCTACACCCTCCTCCTTCCAGGACTTTTCCTAAATAGGCGTGCGTAAAATGTGATGTAAAAGAATGAGACAAAGATAAATCATGTCAGAACTTTTTCCACTTTTAATGTGACCTATAATGTGAACAATTCAATTGAAAAACAAACTGAAATCTTCGAGGGGGAAAAATGAAAAATAAAAACCTTACAATAATCCAGTTGCATATGTTTGCACATCCTCTTATAACTGGGGATGTGGCTGTGTTCAGAATTAACCAATCACATTCAAACTCATGTTAAATAGAAGTCATTACACACCTGCCATCATTTAAAGTGACTCTGATTAATCACAAATAAAGTTCAGCTGTTCTAGTAGGTTTTTCCTGACATTTTCTTAGTTGCATCTCTGAGCAAAAGCCATGGTCCGCAGAGAGCTTCCAAAGCATCAGAGGGATCTCATTGTTGAAAGATATCAGTCAGGAGAAAGGTACAAAAGAATTTCAAAAGCATTAGATATACCATGGAACACAGTGAAGACAGTCATCATCTGTCTTCACTGTGGAAAAAATATGGCACAACAGAGAAATTACCAAGAACTGGACGTCACTCCAAAATTGATGAAAAGACGAGAAGAAAACTGGTCAGGGAGGCTTCTAAGAGGCCTACAGCAACATTAAAGGAACTGCAGGAATTTCTGGCAAGTACTGGCTGTGTGCAACATGTGACAACAATCTTCCATATTCTTCATATGAATGGGCTATGGGGTAGGGTGGCAAGACGGAAGCCTTTTCTTACAAAGAAAAACATCCAAGCCCAGCTGAAGTTTGCAAAAACAAACATCAAGTCTCCCAAAAGCATGTGGGAAAATGTGTTATGGTCTGATGAAACCAAGGTTGAACTTTTTGGCCATAATTCCAAAAGGTATGTTTGGCGCAAAAACAACACTGCACATCACCCAAAGAACACCATACCCACAGTGAAGCATGATGGTGGCAGCATCATGCTTTGGGCTGTTTTTCTTCAGCTGGAACTGGGGCCTTAATCAGGGTGGAGGGAATTATGAACAGTTCCAAATACCAGGCAATTTTGGCACAAAACCTTCAGGCGTCTGTTGGAAAGCTGAAGATGAAGAGGAAGTTCACCTTTCAGCACAACAACGACCCAAAGCACACATCCAAATCCACAAAAGCATGGCTTCACCAGAAGAAGATTAACATTTTGGAATGGCCCAGCCAGAGCCCAGACCTGAATCCAATTGAACATATGTGGGGTGATCTGAAGAGGGCAGTGCACAGGAGATGTCCTCGCAATCTGACAGATTTGGAGCGCTTTTGCAAGGAAGAGTGGGCAAATATTGCCACGTCAAGATGTGCCATGCTAAAAGACTCCTACCCAAAAAGACTGAGTGCTGTAATAAAATCAAAAAGTGCTTCAACAAAGTATTACTTTATGGGTGTGCACACTTATGCAACCAGGTTATTGTGAGTTTTTTATTTTTTATTTTTCCCCCTCAAAGATTTCAGTTTGTTTTTCAATTGAATTGTTCACGTTATAGGTCACATTAAAGGTGGAAAAGGTTCCGACATGATTTATCTTTGTCTCATTCATTTACATCACAAGAACCTGGCATTTTAACAGGAGTGTGTAGACTTTTTATATCCACTGTATCAGAGACTTGGTTGAATTTGAATGAACTTACTAATGAAATACAAGATTTCCATGACCATTCAACAAATTAATTAGGCTATTATTGAAATATAATACAAACGATATAGGCTACTCGAAAATTCGAGTCCACTAGAACCCCCGGGAGAGACCCACAAAGATGCTCTATTCACATAGCCTATTCATTTGGGGAACTGGACCTTGTCTTTTTCTAAAAACACCTCTCGGTTTTTCGATAACTTATTCAAGTCACCTATAGACAAACCTTATATATCACTGAACTAGGAGACTAGAGCTATACATGGGCATCGAAATCAACTCGATAGCCCCACTAGAATACCTGGGAGAGACCTGTATAGACGTGCCATTCGCATAACCTATTCATTTGGAGAAATGGACCTCGTCTTTTTCTAAAAACTCCTCTCGGTTTTTCGATAACTTATTCACATCACCTATAGATTGGCTCTGTAATTTTCATTTTGTACATTTGTAGGGCCTAATGAACTAATTAAAATACTATCGTCAGTGTTCTTAGAAATAATCGTTCTTTGTATTCTTTTCTTAATTGTTTTTTTGTATGATAAAACCTTCAATACAAACACATTCTTGTATTCTTCAAATCGATTAACCATTTAAAACAAACAAATTCTGTAATTTAATATTTTTTAGATTATTCTATATAGTTTGACCCAGTAGATGAACTGATGCTCTGGCTGGATGATGATGCTGTGGAGGAGAATGTGTATGCTAATAGGGCCAATTCATATGCTAATGACGAGAAATTACAGAGTGTTCGGCTCTGGCAGATACTGGGGGTCTAAAAGGCCTGGCGGTTCTAGTGCTAAGAGTACTGAAGCAAATACCTACGTGTAGTTCTGCAGATGAAGCACTCTCAGTCCACACATTACACTGACCATCTCAGAGTCCCGGACCTCAACAAAATTGCAGGTGTTTGTGGGATCACTTGGACAGGGGAAAAAAACTAAAAGAAGGGAGGTCACAAAAAATATTGCCTTTCACTGTTTCTTGGTTTTTTAATGTGTATGTTATATAGTGTTTTTTTTCAAACAAGTGAACACTAGTAAGTTTAACTTTCTATTTTTTTGACAACCTTAAAAAAACATTTGTGAATGTTTTGTTAAGTTTTTCGATAGCATAATGATTGAGAAATTGAGTAAACTGTATAAAACTTTAGCCACCAGGAAATGAACAAGTGGTAACCTTGTCCCTGACCAAAATCCTAAACTTAACCACACTGGAAGCATTATCTAATTATCTATCCGATGCTTCCCTCAATGAGGTTATCAATGAAACGGCTTCCCTCCATGTACATTCGCAAAAGTTTAGATATTGCCTCTTTAACCCACAGAATGATTGACCATGACAGGCCTTATTACTTTTTGGTGGTTAGCTCACCAAAAGATTAACTGTTAACCTCAATATCACAAGCATATCATCACCAACTTTGGAGACTACTCTTATATTACTGGATGGATACCGTACAGGAGAAAGTTTAAGTTTATGCATCAAGCTTTTTGTGCTGTTAGACAGGAATGAAGCCAGTGTTTCCAGTTGGGGATCTCTTAGCCATATTGTTTCAATCCCATCAAATCACATACCAGCTGCCCAGTCTCAGTGGCTGACAATGGCAGTCGATGCGTTTCCACACAGAAACCCTGTCAGTGTACACAAACTCTAAATGTGTGTGTGTGTGAGAGGATGTTTATCTCATCCACTTAAAGAGATGTGTCAGAACTAAAGCACTCTGACAATTCTGTTAACAGATGTTCCATGAATATTCCATCAACAGAGGCCCATGATAATGTCCTGCATGCTGTGTGCTTGAGAAATACATTGAAAACCTTTTTTATTTGACCAGGTAAGTATGACTAAGAACACATTATTTACAGAAATGACCTGGAAGCAATAAAGTGAACTGCTTTACTCAGGGACAAAACTACAGTTTTTTTCAGCTGTGGGATTGGAACCAGCGACCTTTCCTTTACTGGCGGAATGCTCTTATAGACTAGTAGTCTATCTTGCCACCCCATTCTTGTTTACAAAAACCACAAAAACCTCCTATTTGCACCGATAATGGCATTTCTGTGATGTTCATGCCTATTAGCATGTCATTAATATCCCAGTACAGGTTTGTGACCTGGCTCACAGACAGTTTTGATGACTCCCAAGTGGAACCTTATTGTGTTCATCCCATGTTTGGCCCTATAGCTACAAAGGTTGGCACATCTTCAAACACACATTATCAGTTCCTCTTCAAACACAAAGCAACAGTTCATCTATTAAAGATTGTGTGTAACTCTCCAAAATACAGCTAACAAATGGAGCTGGTAAATAATTCAAGGTGATCACCAGCAGTGTTCTCCCTCTCACGGCCATATGTCTACAGAACGCGATGATACGAGCGTGACGGATACCCATGGCTTCTGGTTGATAGCCTCATGACCTGACAACCGTCAATAATTGCAATGTCACCACAACCAGCCGGCCATGTTGTACCAAGTTAGGACCAGAACAGAGATAGGGAGGAGTGGGGGAGGGTGTGTGTGACGAAGGTCATGTTACTGAAAATCGGAAGCATTCTTTCGTTGATTACACGCACATTCATTTTTTTTCCTTCAATTTGATCCATGTTAAGGGATGTGAGTGCGACTGTAGAATAGCCTAATTCTACACAGCCATCCACAGTGGGAGAAGCCTGTGTATAATTCATTCTCCTCCTCTCAGTCTGAGCTCCTCTCTGACTTTTCCCCCTCCCTCCATACATTCATCAGGCTGCCTCTTCCTTTTTATCCCTCATTTCCTCTGTTTCATCAATTCTATCATTATTTCCTTCGTTTAATCATCCATCCCATAACATTCTGTACATTCTGTCATCCTTGTCAGTCCATATGAAATGCAATTATTATTTCTCACTCCCTCTAAGGAAGAGTGAGGGAAAACCTTATGTTGTTCCAGTTTCTCTATTTGCCAATAGGGGGCAGTGCAATATGACAAATTAAATCACGGACACTTAAAGCTAAATAATTTCTCTTTCATAGAACTCCTTCAGGACCTACAGTAGTCATTTCTGTAATTGAATACTAAACAGTCGTGTTTTGTTTACCTCTCTGTTGAAAATCATTTACATTCCAAGATTGTCTCTGCAGTCATTTGTTTTAACAGCAAAACGTATTCTTGCCAAGCCTTGATTTAATTAATTACGCATTAAAATCCCAAAAAGAGACTTGAAGGTTGACCTAGATTAGAAAAAATGAATTTGACTTGAGAAGGCTGGGAAGAAACTGTGTTCTAAATTATGAAGCAGATGAAAGTAAATTGTTTGGCAGGGGAGGTTTAATAATAAATGGTACCTTTTGAAAACATAAAAAAGTGAGCCTGAACTTGATAGGCTGGTTTTCTTCTATTATTCAGGAGTTGCAATCTCTGAAAGGGACCAACAAACCGTTACCTTTTCTGAGGTGGTCCCAATACCCATTGTGACCCCCTGAGTGCCGCCCCAGACAAACAGAAGATCCAGTTTTCAGGGGAAATGGATAGATGCAATTTCCTCTTAATGACGTTAAGAAAGTGACACTCCATCTTAACTCTTCATCCTCGTTTACTGGATTGGTTGAACAGTGCAGAAGAGAACCTCCCCAATAGTTATTATTTTTTTTTCATTCTCATAGATACCACAACATGGGAGATCTAGTTTCAGGTATATTTTACATAACCATGGTGATAGCAAAAGGACAGGGAGAGATTCTACTGCTGTATACTCCACCGGGAATAGTCCTAGGTGTCAGCCGAAAAGATACGCACAACACAATGTTATTCAGTATTGGATCCCTTAGCTGGTGACTGGTGATGGGATGATTTGTTACTGTGAGAATTTAACCTGGGAAGAAGTGCTGTCTCTGTCACCGCTCTATCAACTTCCATGTTCGCGTTGAGTGACGGCTCCTTCGCTTGGTTCCAGTTGTTCCTGTTCTGTGTTTGCTGCATACTGCAACCATCTCTCAGGTGGCAGGGAGAGAGGGAGAATACAATCCCTGAGAGAGAAAGAGAGCAGAGAACTGGGACAGATGGAAAAGCATGAGAGAAAGACAGAGATACATTGGTGATGAGGGCAGGGGGGAGAAAGAGAGGGAGGGAAAGGGTAGAAAGTAAGAAGAAGATGCGACGAGAGAGCTAGAGACAATTTATAGGGATGAACACATTTATAGGGATGAACACAGTCAATCTGTGTTTTCCGGAATAGGACATAATGGCCAATTAAGGCTATTACTGGATTTCCAGTTAACTGTTTCTTCATCTCCATATCTCTCTTTTTATCTGTCCATCTAATGGCCTTTGGTCACCGTCTTCTTGTGCTTCACTGATCCAAGTTCCCAGTCTTGTTAGGCTGTTCTGTTCTTGTTAGTACTGTTACTGATCTTCCCTTACGAGAAATACCATCAACCTTCTACAGTGTGTGTCTGTGTGTGTTAGTGCGCATGCCAACGTGTAATACCAATGATAGGTTGCTCTTTTAGATTCATCAGTGTGTTATATAATAGTTAGGCTTCTGCAGGATGTGTGTGTGTGTGTATGTGTGTGTGTGTGTGTATGTGTGCATGCGTGTGTGTTTGTTAGGGGTTGTTTTAGTGTGTGATCATTAGGCCTGGCCTGACATATGTCTGGGCGAACCCAGTGTGTTCCAGTGATCTGGGTCTTTGTGTGGTGTGTGGCTGATTGGTCTGCTATAACGTTGAGAGAGTGGGGTTACTGTATCAATTATTTACATCTTCAATGCTTTGATTAGACGGCATTACGTTTTGAACCCATTTTACACTTCTGGCATAGGACATTATCTCTGAGGTGATTTGAGAAGCATCTGTAAATGCCAGATAAACTATATACTGGGGTAATGATGTACTCTTTCAGTGAAAACCATATTTCTGTATGCAGTCTTGTTTGTGGTGAGACTGGGTTATTAGTGAACAGGAGTTAAGATTGGCTCATCCCCAAATGGAGTCGTTTGGCTTTTTTCACTTGAAAACAATAGAAAAATGCTTTCTGCGCAATTAGTCATTTATTTCAGGCTCTTGGCCCTAAGGATGGAAAGTCGATACGCTGTGGGAATAAATCACCAAAGTTTTCTTAGACACTTTCTTAAAGTTGTTGTTCCCCAGGGCAGAGGTACCAGCCAATGAGAAAGATATCAGGTAATAACTCTCTGGTGTTGGAAGGAAGGCTGGATGTTACTTCGCAAATTCTTTGCTGGCGCTAATAAGCAGAGGTTGTGTGTGTGTGTGCGTGTGTGTGTGTGCGTGCGTGTGTGCCTATAAAGGGTTTACTATGCTTGTGATTACCAAAAATCCTTGCAAGTATAGAAAAACCAAAATGTAACCTTGTTGGGACATTTATCCAACCCGCATGAGGAAAAATGCTATTGATTTTTAGTTGCCATGGCCAGTGTGAACGCTTATGCAGAACGCTCCTTTACGTTTTCTAAATATTTAATAATTAATCTGGTTTAAAAAAATTTTTTTCGTTTTAAATATGTGTATAAAGTCTGGATTGCATCTAATTTTTTTCTGCCAGGGAATTCATGACAAATCCGCTTGTTGATCATTGCTAGCTACTGATGCTAGTTAGTGTGTACTTTGATTTGAAAACACCAACCTATTTGTTTTTTCTTTCAACCTGTTTGTTTTTCTTTCCATGGTTTCCTGACCCAAGGGGGATTATATTGGTTAATGTACATTACATAGAAGAGTTAATGGCTACAGAGAAATTGCAGTCGTACAGTGCAGATATCAAAGCTCTGGGTAAGACAGGGTTAGGGAGGGGTTCAGGGTAAGGTTAGATGTTTTGGGTCAAGGATAGGGTTGAAGTTGTTTGGTTCAAATATTGTTAACAAGGACACATACAGCCACACAGTTGCATGGTACAATGTAACCCACTACCGAACTGACCGATTACACAACCTTACCAATGTTTCTAGCTGAGGTGCAAGCCTGTGCATAGAATATTCTACTCTATTTACTCATGGTTCTTATGGTCCGTTTGTTCCAGAGTCATTGGAACCTTCAAGATGGTTCTGCAGAAAGTGACTGAGGAAGGCCAACTGGAGGTGACAGACACACTCATCGACGACAACAACGCCGCCATCAGGGTGAGCCCAAACACCGGTCCCAGATCAGTCTACAGGTCTTCATCCATAAAAGTGGGAAGGCTCTTGTGATCGATGGTCAACATGCTGTATAAAGACCAAATGCAGCCAAATAGATAAATAAATAGAGTTTTATTGACGTCAGTATTGATCCAACAGCCGTAGATATTCAGAGAGAAACATTAACCGAGGGATTGTCAGAGAGGAAGTGGGAGATTTTGGGAGCAATGTAAGGAGGGAGTTATAGCAAAAGAGCGATAGATAGTGGGCAGAGAAATAGAGAGAGAGATAGAGACCGAGGGACACTTCTGGTGCTGATCGTATTCATCACTCCTGGGCTTATAGGAGAATAGTGTTATTGGACCGGTGAATGCTGACTGTTATTGAGATGATACTACACACCAGTCAGAACGGCCCGGAGGGTGCATGCACACAAAACACACAGACACGGCTCTCAGCCCCTCTGCCCCTCCCAGTCCCCGCTCCCTGGTGAGAAATAGTGCAGGCCCTGAGTCTCACCTGACTTATCCGAACGTGTTCTTATTTACCGTCTTCTGCTGAAAAATGCGGGGTTACCATGGAAACGCCGCTAAGCCCCGCAGTGATAATCTGGGGGTCGCAGGGCAGTGGGGGAGAGAGTGAGTGAAAGAGAGAAAGTGATATTTATAGAGCGAGAGAAAGGGAAAGAGTGGTGGAGGGAGAGAGAGGCAGAAAGAGACATGGAGGGGGAGAGGGAGAGTGAGGGAGAGAGGCAGAGAGGGAATGTGGGAACATTACCTACTTTTCTGTCTCTGTCAGTGAAATGAATTGCTTGGTTTGTAATTAAAGATAAGTTCTTTGTCCAGTGGGACATATAAGTCGCCTGAAGACAGAAAAAATGAATCGTTCTGTCTCTACCACTTCCTGTTCAGATCACAACAAACGCTTACTGTCACACAGAATAAAACTTTGTGCAAAAGTGACCACAGCTGCCTCTGTCAACCTATGTAGCATTTAACAGCAAAATCGAGTTTAACTGAAATTTTTGGTGGTGGCTTTCTTTAAATTAAGTTAATTTCTTCTACAATATTCACATGACAAGAGAGCCAGAATGGTTCTTTAGTTAGTTTTATGTAAACCTACCACCCAGCCGGGAGGTTGATGAGCCGTTTCGTACTGCCCTCCATGAGAGTCCCGGTCGCTATCAGTATGCCATGCGTCAAACTATATAAGATTGCTTTACTGCAAGTCTGAAACATAAACCACTGTGCAATTCAGGACCCTGAAGTAGTATACATTTGACTATAAAGGACTAACAAAGATGTTTATGTATTCTAATTTAAGACCGATACTTGACAATGCCTTTAAAGGTTTGTATTTGCTTCAGTTTGTTTCATTGTAAATGCTAAAGAGTGTCTGCTAAATCACAAAATGTAAATGTACAAATGTGATTGTAGTTTGTTTGAATTTATTCATTGGAGGGCTTTTACATTCCAGACCAGCATTACCATAGACATCAATTACACCACTATGGATGGGACTGTGGGGGTTTGGAGCGATGGAGAATTCTTGGACGTCCCGAGCGACCCGGAAGGAACGTTTCAGTTTGAGACAGACAGCCTGCTGTCCGGACGCAGCCACAGGTCAGGATCAGTGGCGTCTCCAGGACGATCCATCCACGGAATTCCCACTTTTAGGAAGTAAGCTGACAAATTTGCAAACCTGCATTCACCCTCTGCAAACTTAGGACGATATCTCTATCATCATTAACAGCAACCTCAAAGCTAAGGCGCTGTTATTTTCAGCATCATTAAATCCAGCGTTATGCTCGAAATATGCCACAGCCACTTCTTCATTATCATCATTGTTATCATCATTATAAAAAAAGCAAAGGCATTAACATCATGATCACGCCGGAGGAGACTCCTCAGTTTGGCACTGTAGTCTACCAGTCTGTAGGGAATAAATGTGTTGTAGCAGGATGTTCCAGCCTCCAGACAGTGCTCACGACTAGTAGCCTTCTGTCTCTGAGTGTAGTGAGGAGTTTTCTGCTGCATTATGTGTAGGCTAATAAGGTGGAGGTGGTATTGATTTCACTTTGGCCGTCTGCCGAGCTAGGCTAGGAGCCTTCATCCATCATTACAACTCATGGTAGGAGTGGCTGTGTGATTTATTCAAGATACTGTTTGAAGGTAGGGTTCCACGCGTATTGTGAAGATGATTTGGGACTACACTCTCCCGACATAAGAGGAAAGCTGGTTCTGTTATTAGGCTGCCAGGATGGAGACGAGCTTGAACTAGGCTGAGGGGGAGCTGCCCTCCTGTAGGGTGGGACAGCAAAGAGACCAGTGGTGGCACAGGAGAGTGCTCGGTTGGGGTAGAACATGAAGGTTGGGAAGCATACTTCCTCTTGCTGATTCATATGTCAAGTCCCAGGGGCTTTGATGAAATATTTGACTGGAATCCAACTGAGTTTACTGAAAAGCGGGTTGAATTGGGAGAACTGGCATCAGGCAGACTGCGGTGTTCTGGATGAATTACAGTGGTTTGACGGCGCAAGCAGAGGGCTCAGCAGTCAACAGAGAGTTCCAGTAATACAGATGGGAGATGACAAATACATGGCTTCCTGTGTGAGGAAAGGTCATCCTCGATGTATGAGCGTGCTTCTAGCAGAATCACTGTTTTGATGTTCATGAAGAACGACAGGTGTTGTCCCAACAGAATATCACGCACTTACTTCCATTTTAAATGTGTGTTTCCTTTACAGGGAGAGGGACAAATGTATAAGTATGAAGGGAAAGTAAACACTAAATGTAATGGTTATGATTAGATATTCACTTCTGAGTGGTATTAATAATAATAGAAATGACTATCACTTTTATTACAACTACGATATGCTATCATTTCACCACCAATGTGGAGAACTCACCTGGAGGATACTCAGTGTCCAGTAGTTGCAAGAACACTCATTTCATCCATTCTGAGGTAAAATGTGATGGGTGATACTGTGCATAAGTAACGTAAGATTTTAACAATTAAGTACAGTGTATACCCGGTCGAGTCAAGGGAGAGATACATTCAGTTATTTATTGGAATTGCTACATAGCTATCTTCACAAATGCCCCATACATCATCTCATCATTAGAAGGTTGTTCTCATCGACATGTCTACCTAGAACAATGCATTCATTCTGTAACCCAGAGACCCCTCTACCACGACAACCCCCATGCCCAATGCCTGAGAGACAGTTTAAACACAGATGTTCTCTTGTTCCTTAATTTATCTAAATGAGCTTAATTGTAACAAAACATACATCTTACAATAATACTACAATCAGAATACTACAGTAATGAGGGGGGATGACTATGTGTTCATGATGCAAATAAGGCTAGGTTTGGAAATTCGCCATGACACCTGGGTAATAGAGATGTGACAATACACTGAGCTCATGAGACAAGACGATACACGATAATGGGTTCACGAGAATCAGACGAGACGATATTTAAACACTATTTTTGAGAAATCTTCAATGACGAAATATGTAACTGGAAATATATTATTTTATTCGACTGAAAGACACAAAATGCAAAACAATGCATGTGCATTCTGAAATGTTTTAACTAATCATCTTGTAATGAATGTCACTTCAATTCTACTTTCTGAGTATGAATTATCATATGCAGTAAAATACAGAACAATATCCAAGCACTGTGAAAATTTTTGCCACAAACTCAACTGACTGGCTTCTCTTCTGTATGATTTCACATGAGAAAATGCTGATGTATCTCGTTATTGCCGTGGCTCTAGCACTTTACTGTGGAAGTTGAGATGCATACGCATTTGTCAGCGTTGTCTGGCTTTTCAGTGTTTTCTTCACAGGCCATAGATTTTAGTTGATTTGGTTCTGTAGGGGTCTTGGCATAGTGCTCGTGTTAGCCACGGTGTATGGCACTATTTTCTCACGATGCTTACACATTGTTTGCGTCTTGTCTGTCACTCTGTCGCCATTTATTGTTTCCACCGGGTACTAGGGATGGGCAAGGATAGTCGAATATTTGAATACCCGAAATTAATTTATTATTCAAGTACTTGTGCGTGTATTCAATTTTGACCCCCATTTTTTTTACCTGTATGTATTTTTTTTTGGTTGAAATTAATAGGCCTGAATATTATTTTTAGAAATACTATTAAAATTCCAATCTAAAATGTTTCATATGACAATATTCCATGACATTTTAAAAGTATACGTTTTGAAGTCATTTTTAAAACATGCGCTCTTTCACACGTGTTTGTTGTTTACAATCGTCAAAGCGGTAGTGGTAGTAGTGTGGTAGGGTCCAGTCAGTCAGAATGACGTAAATGTCAGCAAGTGAATGAAAGCTAACTAATTCAAAGGAAGATGGAATATATTTACCGAATTATTGTTACCTACGGGAAAAAAATCTTTGGCCACAAAACGCTTTGTAAAGTTCTGTTGTGGAATTGAAATTTGAGAGTGCAGAAAACGATGTGTTAAGCCAATAGCATATAGCTGACTAGCTTAGCTAACTATCTTCTCTAGGCTCTTCCATCCAATAAACTCAATGTTATGTGTTGATTAATATTGTCTTCTAGTTCTCTAGCCGAGTTTTGCGTGTCAACCACACGGCTTCCTTCATACGTACGGTCGCTCTTTTCTCACACGTACGGTCATTGAGCCGATGTTAGATGAGAACGACACCCACTCCTTCGCGTGTTATGTGGTATTGGTAGTTTTTTAAAACATGTATTTTGGTTTACCGAATACTATTCGGATAGTAAAATCCAATGCACAGCCCTACCGGTTACCCAAAATGCTGCCACACAAACGATTTAAAAGTGGCGGGGGCATCTTCTATGCTAATTTTACCTTCACACTCTGTCATGGTGATATCACGAAACAGCTTTTCACCTCGACGAGAAATATCGTCACGTTTTGATATCGCGAGATCTCGTCGCACCCCTACTGGGTGACACTTCTGCTTTTCAAATTCAAAAGTGTTGAATTTGTGACCACAAAGAGCCATGTTACACATTTAACATTACATCTGGGACATGACACACAACAAACGGGCAATATACCCAACACTGGACAATACTGATGAAATCTTTAGGCTACAGGGAAGCGTGCCCCCTACTGGCCTTCCAACACCATTTCCAGGATCATCTGGTGTCCAGTCCAACCAGGACCGCCTTGCAGGAACAACCCTGCTAAGCTCCAGATGCAAGCCATTAGTGGGAAACAGCGATAAGCTGCTTGCTAAACAGTAAAACAATTAACTTGAGGCATTATTTTAATTTGTTAAGGGTTAAGGTTTTGGAAAGGTTTAAAAAAATTTTTTATGACTGACGAGCACGGGAATTAAATGTGGTGCTCACAGCCATTGGCCATCCCGGTCCACAATACATGCGCACTTTATCTTAACTGTGCTCACTGTTGTTTGGTGTCAGGAGTTATTTGGTGTCAGGAGAAATGAGGAGAGGGCCTAGAACTGAACTTTGGAGGACACCAGTTGTGAGATCAAGTTATGCAGACGCACACAGGTTCTTTTTACACCACTTGCCAGGATGGTTCACGGTTCTGCCTATCTGTCATGCATGCATACACTGACATGCACAATCAGACACACATATTCACCATATGGTATGCATTACACTGGCGGTCTAGACACGCATTCATACACTCATTATCCGCTGTACTTTGCAGTACCTATCCACAGGTAGACATGACCGTGTCAACTGAAGTTAATGACAGTGTTAATGTGTGTTAATGAAAGTGTTAACAGTGTTAATGACAGTGTTGATGCATGTTTATGACAGTGTTAACACAAGTTAGTGACGGAGTTAACATGTGTTAATTATTGTGTTAACATGTGTTAATTATAGTGTTAACACATGTTAATAAAAATGCGGTTCAGCATCCCACGTACGCAGACATATGCACAATTGCGTCGTGGATTTGGAGCAGTTAGTGTTGTCGCTGAAACATTAATCTTTGCCACATAAAGGCATTGTTACAATCATAAACTTAATTCATTATCATCTGACATTATGTGTGATGACATTTCAGAGTAATGAAACAGGAAGTTATTCCTATCCGGCCCATGCCGGATAAAAATCAGTGTCACAATCTATTTAATCTATAATAATTTGTTTTCTGCATTTCCATTTTGCTCATTTAGCAGAGCCGCGTAGACAATATCTGTTCGTTATGAGCTTGATAATGTTACGGCTGAGGGCTAGACGTGAACTGCGGGAAGGTAGTGGAAAATAGTGTGTGATATTCATTAGAAGGTTATTGTCTGGCATAGATCAGTTACTTACAGACGTAATCCTAACACCTTACTGAGCAGCTCTGGGTCAGAGAGAAGGACAGTTTCAGCCAGGAACAGTATAGGCTAGGCACAAGAAATGGAAGCTCAAACCAGCTTATTCAGTCTGTCCTGCATCCTGTGTTGCGACCCCATCCGTAATGCTGTCATGATGTACGGCTTAAAGGTCACCTCGCATCACTACAGTTTCCTCTGTTGGAGGAGATATTTTGCACTTCTAAAAAAGTGATATAGATTGATTACAACATAATTTAAGGGAAAAATGGCAGAACTGCACGAGAGTTCCAACCCAGACTTGGCCTCTGCATTTAATCCAATCCCTTCGAACTGGAGAGATGTGTTGAGCTGCAACTGTCAGCCATTAGAACAGGACGTCCACTGAGGGATTTGATCTAACAACCTTTTGTTACTAGTCAGATATGGTATCCACTGGGCTACCTGCTCCCCTAAGCAATGTGTGTGGTCTTAAGGTCTTGCCTGACACAATAGAGAGGTTTCAAAGAGAAACATGCACACACAGACACACACACATACACACACTAACCTGCCCTACCATTTCTAGGTATTGCCCTTTCTCTGGGAGTCCAGAATGATTTATTGCTAAAGTATGAATGTTTTTCATCATATCCACCCAGTTGTATCCAGCTTTTTTTGAATGATATTCATATGCAGTGGATATAAAAAGTCC
>JACXGI010002565.1:24039-72153 GCA_016801175.1 Esox masquinongy
CTTGTGATGTAAAAGAATGAGACAAAGATAAATCATGTCAGAACTTTTTCCACCTTTAATGTGACCTATAACGTGAACAATTCAATTGAAAAACAAACTGAAATCTTTGAGGGGGAAAAATAAAAAATAAAAAACTCACAATAACCTGGTTGCATAAGTGTGCACACCCTTAAACTAATACTTTGTTGAAGCACCTTTTTATTTTATTACAGCACTTAGTCTTTTTGGGTAGGAGTCTATTAGCATGGCACATCTTGACGTGGCAATATTTGCCCACTCTTCCTTGCAAAAGTGCTCCAAATCTGTCAGATTGCGAGGACATCTCCTGTGCACAGCCCTCTTCAGATCACCCCACAGATGTTCAATTGGAATCAGGTCTGGGCTCTGGCTGGGCCATTCCAAAACATTAATCTTCTTTTGGTGAAGCCATGCTTTTGTGGATTTGGATGTGTGCTTTGGGTCATTGTTGTGCTGAAAGGTGAACTTCCTCTTCATCTTCAGCTTTCTAACGGACGCCTGAAGGTTTTGTGCCAAAATTGCCTGGTATTTGGAACTGTTCATAATTCCCTCCACCCTGACTAAGGCCCCGTTTCCAGCTGAAGAAGAACAGCCCAAAGCATGATGCTGCCACCACCATGCTTCACTGTGGGTATGGTGTTCTTTGGGTGATGTGCAGTGTTGTTTTTGCGCCAAACATACCTTTTGGAATTATAACACATTTTCCCATGTGCTTTTGGGAACATCAACAAACTTGATGTTTGTTTTTGCAAACTTCAGCCGGGCTTGGATGTTTTTTTTGTAAGAAAAGGCTTCCGTCTTGCCTCTCTACCCCATAGCCCATTCATATGAAGAATACGGGAGATTGTTGTCACATGTAGCACACAGCCAGTACTTGCCAGAAATTCCTGCAGTTCCTTTAATGTTGCTGTAGGCCTCTTGGATGCCTGCCTGACCAGTTTTCTTCTTGTCTTTTCATCAATTTTGTAGGGACGTCCAGTTCTTGGTAATGTCTCTCTTGTGCCATATTTTCTCCACTTGATGATAACTGTCTTCACCTTGTTCCAACACAGTAGAATGTCTTTAATGTAAGTTTTTATGTTTTACGCCGTATTAAATTAAAGCAGCACCAACAAATACTAACATTTTCTTTAATGTAGAGGGTCTTTATTCACATGAAGTCTGTGTGAACTTACAGTGGCAGACCTGTTGGAATGTTCTGGAATCGTTGATTCCTGCTCTAGTCAAATGCATTTTTGTTTACTTGTTTGATACAATGGCTTATGTTTAGTCCTCAGAGAAGAGTATTAGATATACAGTGAACTTCATATTTGTCAAATTGGAGTGCTGAGATAGAGGCATATAACTGCGGGGCATTTTATGTGCCCTGGTGGAATGGCAAGAATCTCCATCTGACTCCTCAGTGGTCATTATTATGCTTTACAGAATGACACTGCAGTTTATACTCTCAAGGTCTCCAGCTTTGTGTCTGAGTGTAGTTTGGTGTTGTTGTATCTTGCTGTTTTTTATTGCCTCTGTGTGTTTTTTTCTGTTCCTCACATATGTTGACTGACTATATCCCAGTGTTAAGTGACCCTCTCTAACTCCCTGTCTAAAGATACATTCATGAAGACTCCCAAAACAACTCCTGGGGTCATTACCTATGGCAACGTCTGTATAACATGCTGTAAGAATTGTTTGTCAGTTAAGTCCTTATCCAGATCTACATATATTTTTGTACCTATGGTACTAAACAGTTGTATTTTTTTAGTTACAGAGGGAGAAGAGAGAGCAATAATCATTTTATGTGATAATTCCTTATAAATAATTCTATAAAGAGAGGCTTAGAGTTAATTAAACTGACTAATCGGCTTTGGTGCATTATGTTAAGGTGAAGACATGAACATGGTGACAATGAGTCACTGTAATGAGTTTAGATTTCATTAGCGATGACAATATAGATACTCCCACCGATTTATTGTGTTGGTTAGCTTAGATTTAGAAGGCATTTGACCAAGCCCTATAGAATGTGTTGTTTTTGAAACAATAGAAAGCTGCCTGACACTTGATGCAATAACAGACGCTGAAGTGCAAGAGCACTATTTCTAGACTACTAAAGAGTTGGTGAAAGTTTTTCCACTGGAGATATTCTGCCTCTCCTCTCTTATTCCTCAGGCTCAACATCTCCATTCCTGCTTCTTTTTTTGACGGACCGCGTAAGCGGAGCCGGCCAAGAAGAGCGAATGTCTCTTACTGAGTGAGTGAGTGAGTGAGTGACTGACTGACTGACTGACTGACCCTTGTTAAATAGCGTAGTGGTTAGAGAAGCGGACTTGTGAACTTTAGGTCCCGAGTTCGTATCTCCTCGCAGGTGAGGCGAAGTACGCATTATCAATTATTCCGTATAGACGAAAACTTCGGTGGCTAAAACCATTAGTATCTACATTATAGTAAGCCTGAAATAAAACAGTTTACAGTTATATTGCGACTGTTTCTGGTGGATTTTCGAAGTACGTATCCGTGCATGCGTTTTGGGTCAGGATAGACAAACACATTTGCTGGCTTAACATACAGTAGTTATGTTATAGTAAGCCTTAACTGAAACTGTATACGGTAATATTGCGACTGTTTCTGGCATGGAGAAGTTCATTTTCAGTCTCGCTAGAAATTGCTCAATTCTTATGATTATTCCTAGGAAGTTAGCAGATACTAGTAAGCCTATTACAGGCTAATAAGCTGTTAAAACGGCCAGTGGCAAAAGCAATACAGTTCATAGATGCTATGGTGGAGGTAAACTTAATAAGAAACGTTAGTCAGTTTAACACAATCCTCAAGGGAGTGTAGCGACTGCTGAAACGAGTAATACCGTGGCGTAGTGGTTAAAGACAGTGCCTCTCATGTGGAAGACCTAAGTTCGAATCTATTGAGAGCAACGACATTTATTAATTATTTCTGGTAGATTCCACGATTCTCTCATCTTTTCACTTGATGAAAAAGTTAGTTATCGTAGCCTTTATTGATAGTTATTGTTATTGTAATGTCATTCACAAATGAAAGAAAAAAGTATGTTGTTTTGCCATGAAAGAAAAAAATACATACATAGATACATAGACGCTATTTGTGGTGGAGGTAAACTTAGTAAGAAACGTTAGTCAGTTTAACTGTATCAATGTCATTCACGAATGGCCAATTAAAATGGCCAGTGGCAAAATTGGATTTGCTCAGGATAGAGACCAGAGGCTATACTGACAGCCAACAAATGAACAGCTCTGTGGTGCAATGGTTAACGACACAGCCTTTCACGTGGGTGACCCGGGTTTGAATCTCGAGATGGCAACACTTTCTATTGCGGGCCGACTGAACTAGGTTTGCCTGGTTTCTTGTTTCTATTTCTGTCCTTGCTTGTTTGGTCTTTCTCTCCAAAAGTAGGCATGCACGCTTACGCAAATGAAAGGCTTTTTTCGTTATTTCATTGTTTTATCCAGTTAGGGCACATTGACACAAAATACTGTACTATGGTGTTATATTCACAAAGTGTCCTGCTGTTTGACACTAATGAGGAAATAAATACCTCACCAACCCAGAATACAACATTATTACAAATACATAAAGAAAAAAAAATCCCAAACGACAGCCAGGAACAACCTTATTACAAATAAACAGAGGAGGCCAAAATGCTGTAGCTAAGGGGCCATTTTAAATACCCCCCTCTGCAGCTAATTTTGTTTTAGTGTCATGAACACCAATGTGTAACTAGCCGAAAGAGCTTAGCTCTTGGGATATTGACAGTAATATTTCAAAAGGCTACATTTGTATTGAAGAAGGAATAGATTGAAATGCTAAATGTAATTGAAAAAGAGATTTATAAACATCTTTGGGGATCAATAATAAAGAACAATTGCTGAGACCTCAGCGAAGCAGTCGATTCGTTTTTAGACTTCTGATTTCATGACGTCCAAACCTCAATTATGGCATTGCCTTATTGCAGAAACTCCCAGTATGTTCAGGGTAGTCGAAGTGTCCTTTGGTGCATGTCTTTCCATGCCACTTGAAATGACACAGCTGTACTGTGAGGTAGTGACTTAGACCGGTGCGCCAGTCTGGACCATTCTGAGAGAATGCTGTGTGTATGTGTGTGTGTGTGTGTGTGTGTGTGTGTGTTTTGTGTGTGTACGTGTGTCTGTGTGTGAGTCTATTCAGTACCATTCAACAGAGCCCCCAGGGCAGGACAAAGCTGTTTGGCTATACATTATTAATCACCTGCAGCTCAATTAAGTTTCTCCTCTTATTTATTTATATTCAATTTCCCCAGTTTGTTTATCTCTTACACTGATCATTCTCCACTACCCCAATCTTCCTGTCTCTTTCACTCTCTCTCACTGTATCTCTCATTGCCTCTGCTGCTCCTGTTTCTCGTGGAAGGCAGTTAATTATACTTTTTGGTAACACTTTATTTGAAGGGGTGTGCATAAAAGTGACATGACATTGTCATGATACTGTCATAGCCATGACATGACACATGAAGGAATCATTATGAACGTTTATGAATGTTGTCATTAGGTGTCATTCGGTTGATTATGTCATTTTTTATGCAAGGTTGACATTGTTTGGGATGTCTTTGTTATGACAACTTGACATGAACCGAGTCAACACAACCTGTCAATGTCTTTGTTATGACAACTTGACATTAACTAAGACAAAATATCCTGTCAATGTCTTTGTTATGACAACTTCACATTAACTGAGACATCACCTGTCAATGTCTTTGTAATGACAACTTCACATTAACCACAAAAACATTAAATTCAATTCAACTTTATTGTAATTGAAAAAGTACAGTACAATGAAATTGAAGGAGTAGGGTAGCATGTGCAACTGAAATGCAGGGATAGCAGCAATGAGGTTTCCGAGGTAGACACATACCTGTAACAACTGAAAACTTCAGACTTTGCAAGGCAGTGTCAGAGTCCCGTAGCACAAAGGGTGGATATGGTTAGTGATGGGTCACGGAGTTCAGCAGGGTTACAGCAGATGGAAAGAAAGTGTTCCTGAGCCTGCTGGTGCGGGAATGAAGAGACCTGTACCACTTGCCTGATGGAAGGAGGGCAAACAGTTTGTGGCATGGATGTGAAGGGTCCCCTGATGATGCCGCACACCTTGTGCAGACACCGCTTGTGCTGGAGGTCTATGATGGCCGGGAGCTGGGTACCAGTTATGTGCTGGGCGGTTTCCACCACCCGTTGCAGGTCCTTCCAGTCGGCTACAGAGCAACCGCCAAACCATGCTGTGGCGCAGTTAGTCAGAAACATAACCTGTCATAAACATGTCATAGCAGGCCTGATTATCAAACTTGAAGAAACTGTTTAGCTTTACGTGTTAGCATTAAATACAACTGTCATATGTGGTTGGTTTTGACATTGGTTGTCATGAGACCATTATAATTGTGTCATGAATATTTTCCTTGACCTCAACTACTGTGGTACAATTTGGAATTGTCGTAAAGATGTCATGAAGTATTTTAACACTGTCAAATGCTTTCATAACAGTGTCATGAATATTTTTCTTGACCTCAAGTAAAGTGGTACAATTTGGACTTGTCAAAAGATGTAATGACGTGTTATAACACTGTCAAAAGCATTCATACCAGTGTCATGAATATTTTTCTTGACCTCAAGTAAAGTGGTACAAATTGGACTTGTCATAAAGATGTCATGACGTGTTACAACACTGTCAAAAGCATTCATAACAGTGTCATGAATATTTTTCTTGACCTCAAGTAAAGTGGTACAAATTGGACTTGTCATAAAGATGTCATGACATGTTATAACACTGTCAAATGCAATCATATCAGTGTCATGAATATTTTTCTTGACCTCAAGTACAGTGGTACAATTTGGACTTGTCATAAAGATGTCATTAAGTTGTAATTGATTGATAGATTGATAGATGTAATTAAATCTGTCAAATGCTTTTAAATACCTTAACAAAAGGAAGAAATTTCCTTTATTGTTTTTGCACAACAAATGTTTCCTAAAAAAAAAAAAACTACTTTCAACAATACTACTTTGGTAGCACTTTCCGATTAGTGTACATGAACAACCATTAACAAATGCACTAGTTACCTTGAACGAACATTGATGAACAAGACATGAACAAACGGCTAACAATGATAACCCTTACTTTATTAATGGTTTACAAATGCATTAAATAACAGAGTGTAGTGTCATTTGTTCATGTTGACAGAGGACATCAGCTCATGTCGTTTTTTGCAAGAACACACAGTTTGTACTGTAATTTTTGAAGGTTGATACAGGACATCTATTCATGTACAGTACCTAGTTCTTTGCATGAACAATAGCCCAAGTAATATAAACTATTCGTAATATAATCACATTGAAAACATTATTTATAAAGTAGGCTAGATAGTGATAGTTTAACAAATTACCTTCATGTTAACACAAATAGAACATGGCTGAGCAAGTTAGCAAAGTGCTACCCGGAACTGACAAACACTTGACTGGAGCTAGCATACTGCTAACTGGAGCCAGCTAAAAACCAACCGAAGCCAGCTAAAGACAAGGAACTAGCTAATCGCTAACCCTTACAGGGCAACGGTTGCAAAGTTCCTAAACAATACAGTTACAAAATTCAATTATATTAATCCAAGGGATATTGTCAGGAGTGTTGTTTTCGAAAAAAACAATTCAGTACAGTACAGTAACAAATTTGTTTTTTCCTAAGGAATGCACCACCGTCATGGCATTTTACATAGACTTGGGTCTCTGTCATTGTCATAACATCACCATGCTTTTCCAACCCTCTACATACACTTTAACAGGCAAGTTATCAAACTGTATCTAAATGTCCAGTGTACTTTTGTAGTTTACCAACCTAGAAAACAGGATAAATGATGAGAAAGATATGGCTTTTCCTTGAAGAGTTACGAGAACGCGCAGGTGTTTGGATCGTTAACAGTCCCATCGCAACACGACCACGTCAAACTGCCCCCTATAGGCCAACCGTAGTAAGTGTCCTTCAATATAAAAGTGTCCTTCAAAATTCTATATGAACCCCAAATGCGACCATATATTTTGTATGCGTCACACCTATTTGAAGAAGCAAGTAGCCAGTCTACCTTATTAATAATGGTTACCGCACTGTAAACATTTTAACAAATTGGACTATGTATATTATCTCTTGAATAATGTATATTACTTAGCCTATTATTCATGCAAACCAATAGTTACATGAATGGATGTCCTGAATCAACATTAACAAAATTAGAGTACAAACTATGTTCCTGCAAAAAACTTTGATATTGACTTGTTTTTTCACATCATGGAAAAGTCTGCCCAAGACACCATTATAATGGCTTATGGCTAACAAGTGGTGCCACTCCATCATTTTGAGGTGAATCTTCAGTGACTCACGAGTGCAATTAGCTCAATGACTCCATATTTTCAATTTGTATTTCTGCCATGCATGCTCAATATGCTGAGTATGAGCATCAGTCTCAGGATCAGCAAAGTTGATGTTATGGCAGACAGAATACTGGCAAAATAGTTTCTTCAAGTTTGATCATTAGGCCCATGTTTATGACAGGTTATGTTGTCCTGGTTACTGTCATGTTGTCATAAAAAAACACTGACAGGTTATGTTGTCTCAGTTAATGTCAAGTTGTCATAACAAAGACACTGACAGGATATTTTGTCTCAGTTAATGTCAAGTTGTCATAACAAAGACATTGGCAGGTTATGTTGTCTCAGTTAATGTCAAGTTGTCATAACAAAGACATCCCAAACAATGTCAACCTTGCATAAAAAATGACATAATCAACCGAATGACACCTAATGACAACATTCATAAACATTCAAAATAATTCCTTCATGTGTCATGTCATGGTTATGACAGTATCATGACAGTGTCATGTCACTCTTATGCACACCCCTTCAAATAAAGTATTACCCACTTTTCTTTAGAGACAGGAGCTGCAGAGAATGCCATGAATGTATACTGTGTTCACTTGAGAAATCTTGACATTTATCTTCATTCTAATCCAGAGTTTGAACCCAAAGCTATACTTATTGATGTGCTGGAGTCCTGTTTGGTTCAGTTGGTAGAGCATGGCCCTGAATCTGACTAGTGACTGAAATGTTGCTAGATCAAATCCCCGAACCAGCGAAGTAAGAAAAAAGAAAAACATTATTTTCTTGAGCAAGGCAGTTAACCATAATTGCTCCTGTATGTCACTTCAGAAAATATTGATTGCTAAATGACTAAAACATACAGAAATATATAGTGACTAGTTGCTGCATCAACTAAAGTTAATGGGGATAAACAGACAAGTTGCTGGCTAATCGTGCTGTACCTCATCCACAGTGAGTTGGGAATCCCCTTCAGTTACAGGGTAGTGGTCACATGACACACGTGTGTGCATGCGTGCACTGTAAACATTCATCAAAAACATAAGATAACAGGCTTTAATTTGCATAGCTGCAAATGCAAACCTGTGGTGTATTCAAGGTTTTCAAATGCTTCTAAAATATTTTGTTACGTCTTTAACATTTCAGACTTTATTTGCTATAGCGAAAATAGGTATCAACCCCTACCAAAAATTTGTATTTTTAAAAATCCACATAATAATTCCTGTTGGATTATTTTCTTTAGGTAATTGTGGTTTGAAAAAAGATTCTACATCTGAACTGTGCAAGTCTCTCATGGGAGGCGAAGAAGCAGTACATTGTGCTGTTCATTCATGTGAGAAATCCAAAGGTTATTTCTTAACCCATATTTTCAACCAGAAAATATTGCTTCAACACACATTATGTTCTATCGATCCTACAACCACAAGAGTCAGGCCCAGACAGTAGCGTTACTTAGTCATAAGGCCGAGGGCCAGTTTGTATTGATGTCTTTTTGTGTTCCTCTGGAGTCACTATACACATACAGAAGCCCTCTCATTAATTATTTATCTATACTGAATGCAAAAAAACAAACCGGGTGACATATCACACACCCTAGATAATATTGATCAGTGTGAATGGACATGGTTGGTATCAGAGTGTTCTGTTGTTAATGTTGCCGTGAGGTGTTCATGAACATACACTGCAATCTAGCTGCATGGGGCTGTTGCCCCGGGTGGAGTTTGACTTTAACTGTCTCTATTTTTATTGCTGTGAAATGTTTGCTGTTTGCTGAGTCTGCTTTGGATATTCCTCTGTGATGCTTCACTGAAGCTGAAACAGTAGTGTGCTATGGGGCCTTGCTCCTCGTGGCTGTGGAGTTGCTTGAATGAGACTACTTTATAATCTTTTTCAAGCTGAAAGTTTGCGTGGTTTTGATCGGTTTGATGTGCTGTGAATGGTTTGATCTGCAGTATTTTGAAAATCTCTGAATTAATTCATAATGTTGGATTGTTTGGTTTTTCTTCTATTTCAGTTCAAAGGAAAAGAAGGCCAAAAAGACCAGGTACTTTGTTACATTGTTCAAATTAAACAGAGCTTTTATTGTAAAGACAAAAACACATTATCCATGATTTAATTTATGGGAAAACAGTAATTTTATTCAGTGGGTTGAAAACCATCACCTGAATAATGACTGGATAAATTGCCTACCGCTGATGTCCTATAATATATTTGTTCAGATATAGTTTTATAGTTTTTCTGAAGTTCAGTCAGTTTTTAATTTCTACTTCTCATCACTCCATCTCACTGGTCTGTCTACTCACTGACTTTTCAAATTCTCACACATCACTGTCTCCTATATAGTCTATCAAACTAAAGTCACAGGGTGGCTGATTAAATGACAATAGCCAAAACGCAAAAGGCTCGCAATCAGTTAGAGTAACTAAGCGAGTAACCCCCATTTCTTTGGCTCGGATACAGATTCTCTTGAAAGATAATGAGGTTTGTGAACCAATCTATTTGTCACAATCTGCATTTCCAGATGAGTGGGGAGTGATGAAAGCAGGAGGTATAACTGCCGGCTTTGTTTCTTTTGTAGTGTTCAAGTCTTTCTTAGAGTTTCTCTTTAGTCTCTTTGTTGAATCTGTGTTGAAGTTTTGAAGGCTGACAGTCTGCTTCCTGAGTCTGTCTACTGCCTTTTCATCACTTCCATCTTGCTACTGCAGCCTTTATATCCACAGAGCACAGAATATACTCGGTGATGTGCTTTGAGTCTCTGCTATTGTGAAAATAGCAATGCCGACTGTTTTGAGTTCAAGCTAGGACCCGGTATCTCTATTCCTGTGTTGATTGGAAATAGAAGGAATCAAGTGCATGCAACTAAACCTGTCTAATCTGTTACCTGTAACACATCAACCTACTAGTCCTGGAACCCCTATTACATCTATTAAGCTGGCTTTACTTGATATCAGATCTCTCGCCAACAAATCATTCTTGGTAAATGACATTATAGTATCCCACAACCTAGATCTTATGTTTCTCACTGAAACGTGGCTAACAGAAGATTGTAGTGCTGCTGTTCTTGAGACAGCACCCGAAGAATTTGGTTATATGAATATGTGTCAAAATGGGAGGAAAGGAGGAGGAGTGGCTGCCTTATTCAAAGATACATTCCAGTGCAAAGAAAATACACTTGGTAATTTTAATCTGTTTTACATTGAAGGGTACCCCCAAAATTTTGTTTTTAACCATTTACAGACCTCGACGATATTCTGCAAATTTTATTGATGATTTTGCTGAACTACTCTCTGTTATATCAGTTGATTATAACTTGTTTATTATTACAGGGGATTTTAACATCCACATAAATAATAATACAGATAATAATGCCAAAGAACTTTTTGCACTACTTGACACTTTTGATCTCACTCAACATGTGAAAGAGCGTACACACACTCGAGGCCACATTCTAGATCTGGTTATCTCTAAAGGTCTCGATATTTCCTCAGTCATGGTTAAAGACTTGGCCCTGTCTGATTATTTCTGTGTCTTTTTTGAATCACTGATCACCCCGGATGTTCAAGTAAACTCTGTTTCTGTTAAGAAAAGGTACATTAATTAGAGTACTAATGCTCAGTTTATGGAAGCCATAGCTATCTCTCCAACAATAAGCGCTGTGTCAGTTGATGTACTCCTGGATAATATTAATGCCAAAATATTGACTGTCATGGATCGTGTTGCACCGGTAAAGGTAAAGAAAACTATGAGCAAACAGAAAACACCATGGAGAACCACCATGATGGTAAGTGCCCTGAAAAGAGAATGTAGGAATGCGGAACGTAAGTGGAGGAAAACTAAACTTCAAATCCACTATGACGTCTATAAACAAGGCCTTGTTAGCTTCAACTATGAGTTAAGCAGGGCTAGACAGCAACATTTATTGGGAATGATCAACAAGAATATCAACAATACCCGCACTCTATTTGTCATGGTCGACAAGCTTACAAACCCCCTAAAGCAGATAGCATCAAAACTCATGTCCGCTGTGAAATGTAATGAATTTACGTGTTTCTTTAGTGAAAAAATTAAAAGTATTAGACGGACGTTCTGAACTACGCGGTCTAGCAAGGACACTGTACCGTACCTACGACCACCAAGACATAACTTGGTTATTAGGTCGCAATTTAATACAATTGATCAAAAATCCCTAGAAGAAACAGTTTGACATCTTAAAGCTTCCACATGTTGTCTCGACACACTGCCATCAGACTATTTTTAACTCTATAACAATGGACCTACAGCAAATAGTTAATAGCTTTCTGCAATCAGGCATTTTCCCAATGTCTCTAAAAACAGCTGCCATTAAGCCCCTATTAAAAAAGGGAACACTGGATGCAGCTATATTGAACAATTACAAACCTGTATCAAATCTCCCTTTTATACCCAAGATCATTGAGGAGGTTGTCTTCAATCAACTCAGCAATTTTGTAAACTCAAGCAGTCTCTTAGACAAATTTTAGTCAGGCTTCCGACCTCACCACAGTACTGAAATGGCCCTGATAAAAGTTTTAAATGATAAATGGCTGAATACTGATTCAGATAAAATAACAGTTCTGGTTCTATTAGATCTCAGTGCAGCCTTTGACACTGTAGATCATAGAACACTTCTAGATAGGCTGGAAAATTGGGTAGGACTCTCCGGGACAATCCTTAATTGGCTCAGATCTTATCTAGATGGCCGGAGTTACTTTGTCACCATTGGTAATCATGAATCTGATAGGGTGGTTATGACATGCAGAGTTCCCCAGGGACCGCTTCTGTTCAATCTCTATATGCTACCTCTGGGCCAAATTCTACAGAACAACAACATTAACTACCATAGCTATGCAGATTATACTCAAATATATATGGCTCTCGAACCGTATGACAACAGCTCAATAGACTCACTGTGTCACTGTATAGAGCACATAAATACCTGGAAAATTGTCTACAATTAAACCAAGATAAAACAGAGATTATTGTGTTTGGCAACAAAAATAAAATAAATTGTATTAGTAAAGAGCTGGATTCTCATAATCTTGGTGTTCTGACTCAGACCTCACATTTAACAGTCATTTCAAAGCTGTCACCAAAACAGCATTCTATCATCTTAAAAATACAGCCAGAATCAAGGGCTTGGTGTCCCAAAAAGATCAAGAGAAGCTCATCTATGCTTTTATCTCTAGTAGGGTTGACTACTGTAATGGCCTCTTAACTAGACTCCCCAAAAAGACTGGAAAACAACTGCAGCTCATTCAGAATGCTGCTGCTAGAATGTTAACCAGGACCAAGAGAACAGAGCACATCACTCCAGGTTAAAAACTCTTCTCTTTTTTTACACGCCTATGACTGAGCACTTAAACTTAACCGCACTGTTTAGCCTTACAGCTTTTATAGCTTCCTATGTTTTTATCCCGTTTTTATTCTATTTCTATTTTCTTATTCTGCTTTATTATTATAATGTTGTTTTCATTTGAGTATTTGTTTTTATGCTATTGTATTTTTATATTTTTTATTTTTCTTTGTAAAGCACATTGAATTGCTTCTATGTATGAACTGTGCTATATAAATAAACTTGCTTGCTAAGATGAAACCGTGATCCCCTACAGATCTCTGACTGACACACGCCAGACTGTCCTCTTTAATCCTCCCTCATCTTTCAACGGCAAAAGAGTGAGAGATGAAATGCTTATACAACCGATGCACTGTGTGCATGTGTGAGCGTGTTGGCGTGCTCACGCACCCTTCCGTACAGACCAGTATATGCTGTGTGTTTGCTCCCTTGCCATGCTTGACTACCCTATCATATTGTTTAATCGTCAGTGATCCCCCCAACCCCAGAGCAGCTCTTCCCGCTCTCGCTCCTCTGTCTCCCTGCATTCACACCAGTATATCACATTAGGCAGCACCTACCTGGTTTCAGGTGCGCCTATTAGCTAGGCTCCATACGGAATCGCGTGAATGGTCACAAGTCAAGCTTATTTTGTCAAGAGACAGGAATGTCCTGCTGAGCTGGTTTCGGACCCTTAGAATCTTACATATGGTATGTATGGACCACTTGCTTCTGCCTGATTGGTATGAGCAGCTTCATTATGTGTTAATCTGACTGAGGTTTTTATTCAACAATGTATTGAATAGATTGGGGTATATGTGATATTAACAGTGCTATCTGAGATTTTAAATGTGATGTACTCTTTAACATGCTAATGAATAACAAACAGATGATGAAAGATCCACCTTCTAATTTTATCGATTGGGGAAAAAAACATTTTCAACATACCGTTTTTCACTGCCCAGGAAAAAGTAACTTTTGATATGTAATTCTGTGAACTCAAACCTTGAAATTGTTGTTGAAAAGTTCAGTACTCATATTTGGGGCTGAAACTTTAATTGCTTAAACCCAAATTACGGTCTTAAACAGACTATTTTTTATATATATTTTTGTAGGGAACCCTATTTAACCTAAATGCTGTGGTCATAAACTTATCACACTCACATAGCAGTCAGTACTAACTCCATTAGTGACCGTTTGGTAAGGGTGACATCTTGTGTTGTTCTGTACTAAAATTCAAGGTAACCTCAGTTTTATTTGGGTGCAAGTGTTCTTGCCCCTATTGGCTTACATAGCGATGTGTAATTTTTGAGTCCAGTCCGAGTAAGGAAATCCAACAGCTACAGGAGAACTTTTAATCACTTGTGAATTGTAATGGTGATGAATATTGATTATTGAGACTGGCTAAATCATATAAAATGGAACAGTGATTAGCTTAGTATTTCTGTGTAGTATAAGATGAATTAACAAATCAATGTGAATGCAAAACCACGGGTATTGAAGCAGAGTATACTGAGAAATATGAAAATTATTGCAGCAGCTTTAAGGAAACATACATATCCATTTTTACTCAACAAGCTTGTTCCATTTAAGCGCCTCTTAATCAGAGTTTGTTGATTCAACGTACACTACCATTCAAAAGTTTAGGGTCAATTTTTTTGTTTTTGAATGAAAAGCAAATTTTCTGTCCATTAAAATAACATCAAATTGATCAGAAATACAATGTAGACATTGTTAGTGTTGTAAATGACTTACAACGGAATATCTAAATAGGTGTATAGAAGTGTATAGAAGTCTAATGATCACATAGCCTTTTTAAATGATAAACTTGGATTAGCAAACACAACGTGCTATTGGAACATAGGAGTGATAATGGCTGATAATGAGCCGCTGCACGCCTATGTAGACACTCCATTAAAAATCAGCCGTTTCCAGCTACAGTAGTCAAATGACGGATCATTTTTAACATTAACGTCAATATTAACAACAACATTAACAATATCTACAGTGTATTTTTGATCAATTTGATGTTCTTTAATGGACAAACAATTTGCTTTTCTTTCGAAAAGAAAGACATTTCTAAGTGACCCCATACTTTTGAATGGTAGTGTACGTATGTAAGACAACAACATGTAGTAAGATTGTTAATTTACTCGACATTCAAGAATATTCTGTAGCTGGCAAAAAATAGTGTTGCAGTCCAGCAGCAAAACATTTCTTTCATTTTTACTCATCAAGCTTTTTCAAATTGATTTTATAGAGTTTACAGTCTTCAAGACATTAGAAAAAGCTATTCACATCTGAAGTACACTGAATTTACAGAATATTGCTGATTAAGGAATTTCTCCAATTGAAATGTGAATAGCTTTTCAGTTTGAACACAAAAATGTGAGGCTTTCCCTTAGTTATTTGTACTATTGTGTTGAATCGAACTTTCTAGACACTCCAGCCTTGAATGAAAGACTGTTTGTGGTAGTTGTTAACTGCTTCTTTTTAAAGCAATTTTCCCTTTTCAATACATTCTCCTAAACTTGGCATGTTGGACACTTTGTAATTTGATATATATTCTTGAAAGAACACTTATCTCCTTCATGTTCTGGTTCTTATCAAACAAGGCGTTTGATGGATATCAGTGAGTTTGTCAAATAATGGAAACCAGAACTTGAACTTGGCTCGACTGCTTCACTGCAGAATGCTTGAAGACAAAAAGAAAAACCTCCCTTTCATTTTCTATCTGACATCTACCCTTATCTGGAGCTAATTGGTCGGTCACGCTCATCGTTTTTAATTATTAAGGCCCCTCATTTGTTGGTCCAGTCCTTTGTTATGGTTCCGGTACTGCTGATATGTGATCCTCAGTAATAACTATGTGCTGTCACAGGACACCGCCGGTTTCTATTGTGATTGGGGTCAAGGGGTGAAGAGACTTGTCTTGTCAACTTGATGTTTGTCTCTGCTCAATTTTTCCATCCTGATGGTGCATGTTGTCATGAGTGGCGGTATCAGGACACAGGCGCAGAGGCTCAGGAAGAAACGTACTTTTTATTGCACAACTCAGGAACAAAACACGCCGCAAATGACACATGACATTCATACAATGACTGACAAAAACACAGGGGTAGGAGGAACTTAAATAGGGACACAACGAGGGGGAAACAGGGCACAGGTGAAAACGATAAAGCAAAAGGACAAGCTGTGTTCAAAATCAAAGGACAAAAACTAAACAGAACAGACCACGTTCAAAACCAAAAGCAAAATCTATTCTGAACAAAAACAGAACTGAACACATGTAGCTATGTTGGTGTGGGGTTTAGTTAGTTAATGCCGTTTTGCATCTGTTTTTCTACTGGTAATTTATTAAAGAATTTCTCCCCAGATTAATACATAAAGAGTTAAAACAAGAGTTAAAAAAAAGTCCTAATGAGCCTAATGAGAACACATAACCTGACATTTTGGGCAATTCTCTTTGTCAGTAGTCCTACAGCTATTGACCTGATTTTCCTTAAAATTTCCTATATCTACTCTCTGCACTTCCTCCCTTAGAGCAGGAAAGGGTGTATTCGCAGCCATGAAGCTTGGCAAGAACAAGAGCTCCAAAGATGACCACAAGAAAGGTACACTTTTATTAATCAGCTGTTCTTTCAGACGTGGTCGGGTTAACACTAGAACCACCAAATGCCTACGCCAATTGGCGCTTGAGTTTGTAATTAAAATACCAGAGAAGTAACCAGGCACACTTAGTTCAGCTGGCCTGCAATTAAAAGTGATAATTGTTGGTACCATCTGCTAGCGAGACTGAAGGTGAGCTGTGCACTGCCAAAGCTATTTCATTTCATCATCATTCATGAATGACATTGATAAAATAACTATCAATATAGGTGACGATAACCGACTTTTTCGTCAAGTGAAAAGACGAGAGAATCGTGGAAACCCCTACTCTTTTACTGCTGTAGGGGTTTTCATAAAGCCGATAATACCCCAAAAAGCATGCACGGATGCGTACTTAGAAAATCCACCAAAAATTGTCGCAATACATTATAACCGTAAATAGTTTTAGTTTAGACTTACTATAATGTACAGTGAGGAAAAAAATTATTTGATCCCCTGCTGATTTTGTACGTTTGCCCACTGACAAAGAAATTATCAGTCTATAATTTTAATGGTAGGTTCATCTGAACAGTGAGAGACAGAATAACAACAAAAAATCCAGAAAAACGCATGTCAAAAATGTTATAAATTGATTTGCATTTTAATGAGTGAAATAAGTATTCGACCCCTCTCAATCAGAAAGATTTCTGGCTCCCAGGTGTCTTTTATACAGGTAACGAGCTGAGATTAGGAGCACACTTAAAGGGAGTGCTCCTAATCTCAGTTTGTTACCTGTATAAAAGACACCTGTCCACAGAAGCAATCAATCAATCAGATTCCAAACTCTCCACCATGGCCAAGACCAAAGAGCTGTCCAAGGATGTCACGGACAAGATTGTAGACCTACACAATGCTGGAATGGGCTACAAGACCATCGCCAAGCAGCTTGGTGAAAAGGTGACAACAGTTGGTGTGATTATTCGTAAATGGAAGAAACACAAAAGAACTGTCAATCTCCCTCTGTCTGGGGCTCCATGCAATAACTCACCTCGTGGAGTTGCAATGATCATGAAAGGTGAGGAATCAGCCCAGAACTACACAGGAGGATCTTGTCAATGATCTCAAGGCAGCTGGGAACTTAGTCACCAAGAAAACAATTGGTAACACACTACGCCGTGAAGGACTGAAATCCTGCAGCGCCTGCAAGGTCCCCCTGCTCAAGAAAGCACGTGCAGGCCCGTCTGATGTTTGCCAATGAACATCTGAATGATTCAGAGGAGATCTGGGTGAAAGTGTTGTGGTCAGATGAGACCAAAATTGAGCTCTTTGGCATCAACTCAACTCGCCGTGTTTGGAGGAGGAGGAATGCTGCCTATGATCCCAAGAACACCATCCCCACCGTCAAACATGGAGGTGGAAACACTGCTTTGAGGGTGTTTTTCTGCTAAGGGGACAGGACAACTTCACCGCATCAAAGGGACGATGGATGGGGCCATGTACCGTCAAATCTTGGGTGAGTCATGTTTTGCAGAGGGGTCGAATACTTATTTCACTTATTAAAATGCAAATCAATTTACAACATTTTTGACATGCGTTTTTCTGGATTTTTTTGTTGTTATTCTGTCTCTCATTGTTCAAATAAACCTACCATTAAAATTATAGACTGATCATTTCTTTGTCAGTGGGCAAATGTACAAAATCAGCAGGGGATCAAATAATTTTTTCCCTCACTGTAGTTCCTGAAGGTTGTAGCCAGCTAAGTTTTTGTCCATGCACGGATGAGTACTTCGAAAATGCACCAGAAGTAGTCAGAATAGAACCGTAAACACTTTTATTTTAGACTATAACGTAGCTACTGAAGGTTGTAGCCAGTGAAGTTTTTGTCTATCCGGACAAATCCTAATGCATAATGTGTTGACTGTGACAAGATTCGAACGCGGGACCTACTGTTCGCTGTTCTGCTTCTCTAACCACTACGCTATTTAACAAGGGGTAGTCAGTCAGTCAGTCTGACACTCAGTCAGTCACTCAGTAAGAGACATTCGCTCTGCTTGGCCGGCTCCGCTTACGTGGGCTGGCAAAAACTGCCATTTTGAAAGCTACACCCTCCTCCTTCCACGACTTTTCCTAAATAGGCATATATTACTTTGTTCCATTGTTAGAATTCTTAACTCACAAACGGAAAACTATTTAGAGAGTATTTTTCCTGTTTTACCCCTTTTTCCGACTTAATCCGCCAAAAGCACAAGCCACTTAGCGTTGGTACCCAGGCAGCGGCTAATGGTACCCAGGCGCTAATCACCCCTCACTGAATGCATGACGTCAATGGATGAATGTGTGATACTCCCACATGAATGATCAGAGCCATGGTTGAACTTGAATGAACTTACAAATGAAATACAAGATTTCCATGACCATTCAACAAATTAATTAGGCTATTATTGAAACATAATACAAACAATATAGGCTACTCGCCAATTCGACATCAACTCATAGCCCAAACTAGAACCCCCGGGAGAGTCCTGCAAAGACGTACCGTTCACATAGCCTATTCATTTGGAGAAATGGACCTCGTCTTTTTCTAATAACTCCTCTCGGGTTTTCAATAACTTATTTATGTCACCTATAGACAAACCTTATATGTCAGTAATCTTGGAGACTAGAACTAGGAGATGTATGCTAATTCATATGCTAAAGACGCCAAATGGCGTTTGGCTGTGGTGGAGACTGGGGGTCTGAAAGGCCTGGCGGTTCTAGTGTTAATCTGTGGTGTTAAAGACAAGATAGAGATAGCCAAGGTGGCCCACTCCTGGCATAAACTGACATGAATTGTATTGGCATTGTAATGGCACCCTCCAGACGAACCAGCAATACTGGACATGGAGGATTTGAACAGGAAGCCTATGCGTCTGGACCCAGACTGCATCTCCCTGGCCTCCTGCACTGCTGTGACCACTAATGTCTCCAACAAGAGGTCAATGTCAATGTATTTTTACATTTTTACCACAGAACCTTCATGACGCTGCTATGGGTGTTTATAACCCACATGTTACAGTAAAGAACTGCTGGCTACATTTCACAACGAATTTATTGTTTTTTATTTTTGATTCTCTCAGATCAAAGCCTGATATCAAGATGGAGCCTAGTTCTGGGAGGCCGGTGGATTACCAGGTGAGAGGAATTATAGACCATAACTACAGTCTTTGCAATTGTAATCATTGTGGTCAGCTGTAACCATGCATTTTCTTTGACAAGCAGCCCCTAAGGGGAGATTTGGCTTACGCCTAACTCTGTTAGATGTGTGTCTTCGTTGTATTGTGTACATTCCTCCATAGCTCCACTGCAAAGTAGCTGCTGGTGTTTAGTTGATAGAGGAGGGAAAAATGAATGGAGGGATCACTGTGAAGTGGAAAGAAAGAAAGCTCCAGTAAGAATGAAGGGGATAATGCAAAGGCTGGGTGGGTAAAACAGATGCTAGCAGCTCATTAATTTAGCTTACAGGCTGAATAAACCCACAGACTTCCCTGCCAGCAACAGCATGCTGGCCTATATAAAGTTCTGTGCCAGTCTCTGTGACCATGGTCTGAGATGTTCACAGCCCAGTAAATACACTGTGCTGTGCTCTATGCACTAGACCGTAATCTTCTAAAACAGGGATAATTAGCCCTGAGAGACTGGAGCTTTCATCTTATTCGCTTAGATTTACCACATTGTTCAATGGTGCAATCATTCACTTTTACACATTAGGTTATACCGGGAGGGAGATGATTCCAAGGTGAAAGATTCCCTTCCCAATTTTTCCCTTTGAATTCTGGGAACCGGGATTTAAGGCAATGTTCTATTCATTTGAAACACTGATGCCGATCTTTTCCGTTAGATAAGCGTCACAGTGGTGGAGGCCAGGCAGCTGGTCGGCCTCAACATGGACCCCGTGGTGTGTGTGGAGATTGGGGACGACAAGAAATACACCTCCATGAAGGAGTCCACTAACTGCCCCTACTACAACGAGGTACATGCATCTTTCTCGTTCTCCCTCTCCTTCCCTCATATCACCTCTCCTCTTTTTTCTACAGTGATAGACTTGAAACAGTGAGCGGCTGGTGTTACTATGGAGGCTCCGGCACCGGCCTTGCTCTTTGGCTCTGTTCAGATCAAAGCCTCTGCACCGGGCTCAGCAGGAATGTTTTCTGCCTAAAGCTCGGCATATTAAACTTTTATTTCACAAGAGAGAAGCTGAGCAAAATGAGAATGCATTATTCAGTTAGTGTCGTGATCCTGCTCCTGACAAACGTGTTCATCTGTAAAAATTACCGTTGTTTTATATACTGTTAACGTGGTTGTGACTGATTTAATTCATCCATATTGGAAGTACTTCTGTTTATTGGTTGTATTCTTGTATTGAACTCAAGCATGTAGAAACCTGTGGGTTGTGTCCATGATGAATTTATCTTTATGGGTTGAAATCAACATAAAGCTGAACTCCTGTGCTTTTGTATAATTTCAACCACTAGTTTTGAAATTAGTGTTTACTGGCAGAAATGGATCCTTTGTTGTGTGTGATGTTATAGAATTGTGTTCACCATCATGCACTTCTTATATGATATGTTAAATCCAGTAAGTTGTTTTAATTTGTTTTGGCTTGTATGATATGTTGCAAAGTCCTGTTCATGGAGATTTGTTGTGCTTAATATCTTGGACTGCAGAGGGCATCTCAAATGGCAAAGCATTGCTTTCAAGTGTCAGCACCACCTGGGTTGTTTGGAGGGATGTTGGATAGGGTTACCAAGTCATGTTGCATTCTAACCACTCCCTGTGGTCAGTCACGGGAGCCTGCTAGCTCAATTGTGATTATTATTCTAAGGTTATTTTACAAGTGCTTAGGTTTCAGCATACTTCCTGGATGAGCGAGCTGTGTGAAGAGGAACTGAACCTCCTGGCAGGACACAGTATGCATTGGAGGACACGTCCTGATCTTTGAATCTGCCATGCCCACTGGGAGTTGCTGCAACGAGACGAAGCCACAATCATGAATTAGACATCACAAAATAATGCCATGACTATCCCATGACATCACGTCTTTTCTTCTCCCCACAGTATTTTGTCTTTGATTTCCACATCCCACCAGATGTCATGTTTGACAAGATTCTGAAGCTTTCAGTGAGTGGTGTATCTTTCTGAAACTCACGCACATAAACAGTCACACACCCACTCAATCGTTCACTTTACTGCAATAGCCTTTGAGCATGATACCAATGTTTTCTCTTAGTTCTACTCTACTGCTCTGTACTACTTTCACAACAACTACAACCCCAGCAGCCTCTGTTACATGAGTGGTGTAGCCTATGTGGTTGCCATACATTTGTTAATGACCAGCCGCAACTATCGATGACCATCAGATTATCGCCAACTCATCTTAAATTAAACCTTTACTCTGGTTGTTTTTTGGTTGCAGACAGGGTTCCTTTAAGAGGCAGGGAACATAACCAGATTTGATAGTATTTCAAAATGGCCAGCGGTAACACTTGTAGCACAGGGATACATTCTCTATGTTGAAATGACCCACTGATGTTCTCATCTTTACACCAGGTGATCCATTCCAAGAACCTACTGCGGAGTGGAACATTGGTTGGCACCTTCAAGATGGATGTTGGCACAATCTACTCCCAGCCTGGTAAGTCTTGAGACTGGAGACATGGATCTGGATGTCTTTCATAATGAGTTTTCTCAATACGTATGTATTGCTAGGACAAATGATAATTCTTCGCTTGTAAAATGAATAAATGACTGATTGAAAGTTGTCTATCACAGAACATCAGTTTTACCACAAGTGGGCCATGCTGTCAGACCCTGACGACATCACGGCGGGATGCAAAGGTTACATAAAGTGTGACATTGCCGTGGTAGCAAAGGGGGACAACATCAAGACTCCGCACAAAGCCAACGAGACGGACGAAGACGACATAGAAGGGTAAGACAACGTTTTGTTGGAGGGTTAGAATGTTGTAAAGTATTTTATTGGTTTGAGAATATTGTGGAATAACAATACAAATGGGAATACAATGTTGTAGAGTGGTAAGAGACTTTTGTTGAAGGGTTAGAGGAAAACAAAATGGCCTGTGAATGCTATCGAGGAATTATGATGAGATAAATTTGTTATTTCAACTATTTTTTCTGGTCAGGAACCTCTTACTTCCAGAGGGTGTTCCCGCTGAGAGGCAGTGGGCGCGATTCTATGTAAAGGTCTACCGCGCTGAGGGCCTCCCTAAGATGAACACCAACCTCATGGCAAATGTGAAGAAAGCCTTTATAGGGGAAAACAGAGACCTGGTTGACCCTTACGTACAAGTGGTCTTCGCTGGACAGAGAGTGGGTCTACTCACAGACATTTTCTTAGGAGATCATGACCCATCCACTCCATTCAATGCTTACAATCACATTATACATCTGTTATTCATTATGCGATGTGTTTATTTATGTATTAAGTATGTTTAACTCTTTTTAAATGTATGTGATTATTTTCAATGTTTCCTCCAGGGCAAGACATCAGTCCAGAAGAGCAGTTACGAGCCCATCTGGAATGAGCAGGTGGTCTTCACTGAGATGTTTCCTCCGCTCTGCAAACGCATGAAGGTCCAGATACGAGACTCTGACAAAGTCAACGATGTCGCCATTGGAACACACTTTATTGACCTGCGAAAGATTGCCAATGATGGTGACAAAGGTAAGGTGACCTTTGGTGACAAAGGTCAGGTGACCCTTACCATAGGTCAAAAGTATAATGTATATAGCTTCTCAGGTCACTCCAATCTTTTTTTCTCTTTACTTTACCAGTATGTATGATTTTTTTTTATAGCAAATTTGTTTACCCTGCAGGCTTGGAGATTCGATCAATCAACCTTTCGGTTACTGTTCAGATTCTGTATCCACTAGGCTACCTGCTGCTCAAATTGTTTTTTGATATTTACTATTCAGTCATTTCAAAGTCGTTATGGGGCTTTGACCCAAATGACAAGTCAACAAGAATTAGTTGCTCCTTCACCACAAAACAATTGCCTTTTTTGCGGACTGTGCCCTTTGTTAAATTTTCTTGTCATTCACCATCCACTCCTCCTTCACCCCAGCTCTGTTCTTCCTCTGAACCCCCAGGGTTTCTCCCCACCATGGGTCCAGCCTGGGTCAACATGTATGGCTCTACCCGTCAGTACACTCTGATGGATGAGCACCAGGACCTCAATGAGGGGTTGAGGGAAGGCGTGTCCTTCAGGGCCCGCCTCCTCATCTCTGTCGCCGTGGAGATCCTGGACACTGGCTCCAGTGAGATTGTGAGCTCCACCGAGGTGCAGGTGGAACCCGTCTCCCACATCTCAGAGGTGAGTGATCACTGAATGGCGACTGTTCATTGGCTATTAAGTACGTACATTATCTTTATATTTTTCTTTTCAGTGTAAAGCAATTGAATTGCTTCTATGTATGAATTGTGCTATATAAATACACTTGCTTGCTTACATTATGAGTCTATGCTTAGTGCCATTTTTTTACCTTTTAGAAAAGGAGGTCTCTGGTCACTGGCTGGTTATCAAAGACACCTCTTATTACTGTTTTCAAACTAATTTACTATACCTGACCCTTCCCAACACCAGTCATTCCAGATCAAGAATTCTGAGGCTGAGGACATTTGGAAACAAGCAAATGGCCAAACCATAGCGTCCCTAATCTTTTCAGATGTACACAAAGCATCTATAAACAGTCAGATGTCTCCATTCAGATGTTATATTACATTATATCGACATTATTGTTGTTAACTGGCCTTTAGGGAAATCAGTAGCCAGTGTTATCGCTAGGCTAAACATTTGCACTGTTTTATACCCCGGGCCAAGTACCTGACTGACCTACGGCAGTCACATTTAACTAATGCTTCCCTTATGCCTCCCCTGGGTGCAATGGGTTATTGATACCAGTTTGACGATATGCCAGGAGCTGGTGTAGCTATCACCTCTTAGCCTGGGGGAGATGAGTGAGACAGCGTTATGGCTGTGCTTTGGTATTGTAAACACATAAAAACATGTTTCCTATGCCATTAAGTCACCTTTGAGTTGAAATTAATTGGTGAGAGGGAGACAAACAGGCAGATTTTCACAGAGGCCTACCATAGTGTTCCCAAAATGTCAGTCAGCTGCCAATCAGCCAAAGCAGCAGTGAGGTTTGGGGTCCACTTGTAAAACAAGATTTCATTCAATGGGACAAGCACCACATTGAAGCCTTGCATACAGGGGTCTGAGAAATCGCCTTTATATCCTTCATGCAGAGAATTACTAGGCCCATTTGCTATTTGCTAATAACAACCAAAAAGAGCAATTCAGTTACTGAAATACAGTCACTGTCTTTCATATTCTTAACAAGCCCTGCAATACCAAGAGTTGAGCCAAGATAAGAGTCAATACTTTAGAACAGTACAAAATACCAGTTTAGTGAGCACAGCCTTAACATTCAGAAGGGTAAGCAGTGGAAAACCTGGCTGCCTGTAGAGGAATTGTCACGGTAGTGTAATGGTGGAGAGGAGGAACCAGGCGTAGGCAGAGCGGCATTCGATGTAATATTTAATTGAAAATTAAACCGAGTACTTTAAACAAACTGAAAGAAAACAAAGGCTTAAACAAAACAACACTCACCACTGACATGCAACATACAGAAACAAGCAAACAATGACCGACAAGTGAGGGGAGCAGAGGAGAAACATTTAAACACCTATTAATGACTGAATTGGGACCTGGTGTGAGTGATGATTGGAGACAGGACACAAAACAAGTCCGGGATGTGTTCGAGGATGAAAGGAAACCGGGAAAAGCAGGAAATGACTGAGCTGTCCGTCACCATACTGTCACAGGAATCCCTGCACCACAGCAGAACCTGAGAGAGAGCTGCATATTCTGAAAAAAAAACATTGCAGTGTTATTTTCCATCTGATAAAAATAATAAAAGGAACCAGGCAAGCGTGCAATTAGAAGGGATGAGTGTTGTTGCCCTCACTGGATGCAAACCAGGGTCTCCTGTGTGACAGACTGTATGTTTAACCACTATGTCACTTAGCTATATGTGTGCAGAGATGTGGTGTTGGTATACTACTTGAAAGTAGTTCACTACATTAGTTAACGTCCAAATCAACAACCGGTATAACAGGGTCGATACACTACACTCAATGTGTTAAATTACAAAGAGATTACTGTAGATGGCTAGCTATACAGTAATGAAAACAATCACTCCATGGCTGGTTCCACTATGCTATGTGAACTACGCTTTGTAAATCGCAATCGAGAGGAATGTGTCTGTTGCCAGTGCAGTTCATCCGTCACAATATAACCATAAAGTTTTACTTTAGGCTTACATAAATGTAGCTACTGAAGCTTGTAGCCAGCGAATTTTGTCAGTCTGGCTGTACAGTAGTTTGTTATTCTGGCTGTACAGCACCTATAATGAAAACAATGAATCCAATTAATTCATGGATGGTTTTTTTCTTTAGAAAACAATGACAATTGAATAGGCAACCATGGCGCAATGTGAACTACGCTATGTAAATTGAGAGCTATTTGTCCCTTGTCGGTGCAGTTCGTCCATCGCAATATAACCGTAAACAGTTTAATTTTAGGCTTACTATAACGTAGCTACTGAAGCTTGTAGCCAGCGTAGTTTTAGTCTATCCTGAACAAATCCTAATGCCTAATTTGTTTTGTCTGTGGTGAGGATCGAACACCGGCCGCCTACGTGGCAGTCCACGTCTCTAACCATTACACCATTTAACAATGGCTAGTCAGTCGATCAGGCACTCACTCAGTAAGAGACATTCGCTCTTCTTGGCCGGCTCCGCTTTCACAGTCCGGCAAAAAAATAGGATACGTATCCTTGACCCTGAACACCTCAACCCTGGTCAAAAAGGCACAGCAGCGCCTGTACTTTTTCAGGAGGCTGAAGAAGGCCCGCCTGTCTCCCAAGATCCTTGTGAACTTTTACCGCTGCACAATCGAGAGCATTTTGATGAACTGTGCCACAGTGTGGTTTGGCAGATGCTCCGTGCCCGACCGGAAGGTCCTGCAACGGGTGGTGAAAACAGCCCAGCACATCACTGGTGCCCAGCTTCCAGCCATCGTAGACCTCCAGCACAAGTGGTGTCTGCATAGGGCGCGCGGCATCATCAGAGACCCTTCACATCCATGCCACAAACTGTTTGCCGTCCTACCATCAGGCCTCAGGTCTCTTCGTTCCTGCACCAACAAGCTCAGGAACAGGTTCTTTCCAGCTACTCTAACCCTGCTAAAATCTCTTACCCACCCGCCCACCGCTTAGTACTGCCTCTCAGGGACCTTGTTGCACTACACTCTTTGTACTACTGGACTCTGACATTGCTTTGCAAAGTCTGATAAGGACGTTTTCAGTTGTTACATGTACATGACTACCTCAGGAACCTCATTGCTGCTATCCCTGCATTTCATTTGCACATGCTACCTTACACCTTCAATTTGCCTTCATTGCACATTTTGTATTGCCATTTGTACTTGCATTTGCCTTCATTGCACACCTATACATCCCACTTGTAACATTAATTGTTCTTAAATGTTTCACTTGTAAATTTTTTTCACTCTTCTATTTGTACATCTGGTCAGATGCTAAATGCATTTCGTTGTACTGTACTTGTACTTGTTCAGTGACAATAAAGTTCGGTCTAATCTAATCTGTGGCATGCCTAAAAGAGAGACAACGTGTAACAGACTAACACATCTTTGTCATTGTTTTTTGGTGTATTGTACGTTGTACTTTTTTATTCTATTGATGATTGTTATTTTGGATTGTTCACAATCCTGATTATTTTTACTTTAGTTAGCACTTTAATGTTTTATTGTACATAAAGAATCATTTCCAAAAGTCTGAGACATCTTAATAATTTATGTGTAGCAAATAAAGCTCAGGATTTGTAAATTTTTCTGTGCGAAGATCAAAGGGGGGCTGCCCCGTTTACTCTGTTGTTGAATGTTACTTCTTTAATCCATATTTTTTTGTTCAGAGCGCCACAGGGAAAGTAGAGGAATTCTTCTTGTTTGGTTCCTTCCTGGAGGCCACCATGATTGACAGGAAGATCGGCGATAAGCCAATCAGCTTTGAGGTCACAATAGGTAAGAGCTCTCGTCCCACTATTGGTCCTGGTCAGTCCATGCTGAATGTGGTAATGGAGGCCAGTTAGAGGTCCTCTTTCCTCTGGTCTAAAGATCAAATCCTAGTGCGCCAGGGCAGTGAAGGGGACATTGCTCTGCATAGAATGCTATCCTTCATATGGGATGTTAAATGAGTGTCCTGCCTGTCTGTGCTTGCTAAAAAATCACTTAGCACTTTCTCAATATAATGGTGTAAATCTCTGTGTCCTGGATACATTTTCAATCTGATCATCATTGCATCATGGCAACGAATTATCCCAGGCTTACAATAAGCTAATTCATCCCTTCTACTCCCCTGTTGTTTTCCTACTATAGGTACTAACCGTATGCAATCAATAATGTACACCGCTCAGCTATAACATTATGACCACTGACAGGTGAAGTGAATAACACTGATAATCTCGTTATCATGGCACCTGTCAGTGGGTGGGATATATTAGGTAGCAAGTGAACATTCTGTCCTCAAAGTTGATGTGTTAGAAGCAGAAAAAATGGGAAGCGTAAGGTTCTGAGCGACTTTGACAAGGGGCAAATTGTGATGGCTAGATGACTGGGTCACAGCATCTCCAAAACTGCAGCCCTTGTGGGGTGTTCCTGGTCTGCAGTGGTCAGTACCTATCAAAAGTGGTCCAAGGAAGGAAAAGCGGTGAACCGGCGACAGGGTCATGGGCGGCCGAGGCTCACTCATGCATGTGGAGAGCGAAGGCTGGCCCGTGTGGTCCGTTCCAACAAACGAGCTACTGTAGCTCAAATTGCTGAAAAAGTTAATGCTGGTATTGATATAAAGGTGTCAGAACACACAGTGCGTCGCAGTTTGTTGCGTATGGAGCTACACAGCCACAGACCAGTCAGGGTGCCCATGCTGACCCCTGTGACTGCCGAAAGCGCCTACATTTGAGCATCAGAACTGGACCACGGAGCAATGGAAGAAGGTGGCCTGGTCTGATGAATCACGTTTCCTTTTACATCACGTGGATTGCCGGGTGCCTATGCGTCGCTTACCTGGAGAACACATGGCACCAGGATGCACTATAGGAAGGAGGCAAGCCGGCGGAGACAGTGTGATGCATTGAGCAATGTTCTGGTGGGAAACCTTGGGTCCTGACATTCACGTGGATGTTACTTTGACACGTACCTCCTACCTAAGAATTTTTGCAGACTATGTGCACCCTTTCATGGCAACGGTATTCCCTGATGGCATTGCCCTCTTTCAGCAGGATAATGCGCCCTGCCACAAAGCAGAAATTGTTCAGGAATGGTTTGAGGAACACAACCACGAGTTCAAGGTGTTGACTTGACCTCCAAATTCCCCAGATCTCAACCCAATCGAGCATCTGTGAGATATGCTGGACAAACAAGTCCGATCCAAGGAGACCCCACCTCGCAACTTACAGGACTTAAAGGATCTGCTGCTCACATCTTGGTGCCAGATACCACAGTACACCTTCAGAGGTCTAGTGGAGTCCATGCCTTGACGGGTCAGGGCTGTTTTTGCAGCAAAAGGGGGACCTACACAATATTAGGCAGATGGTCATAATGTTATGGCTGATCGGTATATGTACGTTGCTGTGGAAGAGTGTCAGCTAATTGACTGAAATGTAACTATGAACTACACTATGGAGGATACAATAACGACCTGACTGATTCAGTTACCGTTAGTGTTTGATGGAAAACTAAAGGGTTGAGTGTTTTGCTAGTTTGGCACATGTATATCACACAATAACAAAGCCATACAATTATACTACTGTATACCTTTTCTCCATTTACTTGCAGGTAACTACGGCAACCATATAGACGGCGTGAGCAAGACCTTGGCAGCTAAGAAAAAGAGGAAAGAGGGAGGAGGAGAGAGCGATGAAGATGATTCAGAGTTGATCCAGCAGAACTCCAGTGAGGACGAGGCGGACGATGATGCAGACCTTGTGTCTGTGTCCTCCACCCCTCCCATGAAACCTGTCATCACAGACAGGTCAGAGGGCAGGGGGTCAGGGGTCATCATGAGTCGTGGTGTGCAGTGGAAGAGGCCAAGCGGGTGGGATGTGTCTTCCTGAAATCTGTCTCTAAGATGGTCATTAGGAAAGTAAGGTGTTTCAATATGTGAGGATTATTTGATCTAATAGAAGTTTCATAACATATAGGTTGTTGCGAGTTTACTTGCATACTGCATATGTAATCTATATATATAGTTGTGCTCATAAGTTTGCATACCCTGGCAGAAATTGTGAAATTTTGGCATTGATTTTGAAAATATGACTGATCATACAAAAAACTGTCTTTTATTTAAGGATAGTGATCATTAGAAGCCATTTATTATCACATAGTTGTTTGGCTCCTTTGTAAATCATAATGATAATAGAAATCACCCAAATGGCCCTGATCAAAAGTTTACACACCCTTGAATGTTTGGCCTTGTTACAGACACACAAGGTGACACACACAGGTGAAAATGGCAATTAAAGGTGAAATTCCCACACCTGTGGCTTTTTAAATTGCAATTAGTGTCTGTGTATAAATAGTCAATGAGTTTGTTAGCTCTCACGTGGATGCACTGAAAGGGTGCTTGCACAATTGTTAAAGTCACATTTAATGCTTTTTAAGACCTTTTTGAGACCTCGACAAATAAAATTTAAGACCCCAAATAATTTCTTAACAATTTATTTGATTAGAAAAGAAGTAATTTATTGAATTATTATTTATTTAACCAATTAATATTGAGGTCAACAGACCTAAGCCATTCAACATGTATGTAACATCACCCCAAACTGTCCTCAAGAAATGTGGCGTAGCTCTGCTGCTCTATTTTCAATTTCACGGTCCAGGTCCACCAACTCCCCGCTCTTCTCCTTGCATTTTTTTCTCAAGGAGTTGGATTTACTGATGAGTTCTGCCATCTCGGACCCTGCTGTATTCTCAGCCTTCTCTGCAAGTTTGTCTGCATCCTTCTCTAGAGCTTCGCATACATTTGTGATTATGCTTCTTTTCTTGCATAGCTCTTGAAGCTCATCTTAAGCCCTTTTCCTCTTGCCCATCTGTTCTGTCTTACCCTTTTTCTTCCTCTCATCTTCCAAGTGGATCCTATACCGGCTGCGTGCTGTTGCACACTCATTTAGCAGCTCTTTAGTTAGTGGCACTTTCACCACACAACGACACACACTCACGTAGTCGCATATTAGTCACTATGAGACTACAGTGTCCTCCTCCATATTGCACATCTCCGCCTCCTTGTTTATGGAGAACCCACGCTCTACTGTAGCTTGTCCATGGGACAGAAGCAACAGCTTTTCCACAAATCTCCAAAGTTTCGCATATCAATTCATGGCCTTGTACAGGAAAATGTCAACTCCACTGAAGGCCATAAATTCCTCTCCTCTGGCCTCATTGAATAAGAACTTCTGAAATTGTTGTGCAATCTCATCACCTGCAATTAGAAAAACATTATTTGTAAAATGTTCAAATGAATAATATATCTTGTGAAAATCACAAGATGGATTTTCAAAGTACTCTATAAAATTAATCTCAGATTTCTAATATATATTAGGCCTACAGTTGTTGAGTCATTAGGCTGTTTTCAATGATAAAAAACATTTATGAAATGCTGAACTACTTGTTGATTGAAAAAAAACAATCTAAGTGAAAGACATTGAGGAGAGCAGGTCAATAACATTTAGGGAAGGTGCCTTAGTCAAAGACATGGAGGAGTGAAGCAAGATACAATTTAGTAAAGGTGCCCAAAGATTCCTTATGCCAGGTATGTCCTACCACTTTGCCACCACTTTAACATTGATGTCAAGGAAGACAGATTTAGCAAAGCAGGACTGAGAGACTGGGGGCATTTTGGTCAGTTTTGTATAAAACATAAAGCTAGAGTAAAGCCCATGCTGCTCCTGTGGCCAGATACAAAGGTTTCATGGACATTAAAAAAGGTCTGGATAAGGTGACATCATGCATCAGAACTTACAGAGACTTTGGAGTCTAATGAAATGATACAATTATGAAATGATACAGGATAAGTCTAGCTGTAATCTATAAGATGTCAACTTGCACAGGTAGGCTGTCCTAATAACGTTTCAAGTAAATGTCATTTGTGGTATGCTGTATAGTTTCTTGCCTAGTTGTTATCTATTTTAATCATTTGTGGGACTGTTTTTTTTATTTGGTAATCCTATCTAAGGAATTATTGTACTGTGATGTTTGAAATAACAATCAAAGAATGGACTACTGTGTTGTAGTGAAAATTTGATGTGGCACACCAAGTTTTCCAGATGCACACCACAGTATTTTTTCTGGCTATGCTACTGGTCCAAACTATTCCATAAAGGGTTGTGTGCATGCATATTTTTGTTCCAACCAATCAAGAGCAAAGGTCTTTACTAATCAACTCGCTTAAGACAGATCAGTTGATATAGAGTCAAGCCTGATGTGCTCCTGCTTGTTTGGAATAAATACCTGCAGCCACACAGCCTGCCCTATGCTAAACAGTAGTATAGTTTTTAATTTCTTATGTGTACATATATTACCCATTGTGAGTCCTCCTGACAACTTCTTGCCCTGCACAAATTTCATGATGAGGGCCTTCATTTTCTGCAGGCACAGGTCTGGCTCAGAATGCATTTTGTGGGGTCTAGGCACATCATGTTTCAGACAGTGGGGTACTTAAGTGGGCACTTTTAATAGAATGTTCTGACAAATTTTTGACAGAGAACTCTGGCTGTCCCTCATGCAACGCTTCGCGCTCACTTCCACCACTCTGACTGCCTGACATTCCATAACAAAAGAACAAAAGCCACAAGTGTCACCTGAAACACCAAAACTCTCATGTGTACCCATAGGCGGAAATCCCGGGGGGACAGGGGGGACATGACCCCCCATCCTGGGAATACTATGATTTGTCCCCCCCAATATATCACTGTAAACATAACTATGTAATTTCAATACTAGTAATAAGACGCAGTGAAAGCACCTGTTGATGCTGATTATAGACACATAATAGCAGGTTAAAGTTTTAAAAAACTGCGACACCCCCGCCCTTTGCCTCAGTGGTTTGATCCACTGCCCCCCAGCCTTCAGCAGAGACTCATCGTGCAGATACGGTGCGTGAGTGGGAATCTGACACTCTGTCGTTGGTGGTTGAATTTCAGTAAGTAGTTCAAAGAAAGGATATGTTATGTTAGACATTTCTTTACTTCTACTACTCAATACAATAAAAACATTTCTAACCTTCACCAGCCTTCATTTTCTCTGCATTGAATTACAGGTCACTAGTTATGTTAGCTAGCGGTTAGCTGATGTTTGCTAGCAAGCTACTGTAACATCAACAGCTTTTGCAGCTGTTTGAATTCAAGTCAATGAGAGAAGCTTGCGATGCAGTGTATCTAGTGTTCCTTAGCTAGCAATAATAGTACGGGATCGTCCCGTGTTGAAAAATAAAATGCACTGTCCCTTACAGAAGCAATACGGGACGCGATGAGTCCCGTATTTTCGTGCACACCCTACTTTACGTTTTCACAAGCTTGGATTGACACGAGAAATATTAAAACCAACAGAGTTTCATGAAACATAGCGGAGAATAATTAAATCAGAATGACAGACGAGTTGTCTGTCACTCAACGTCATCGTTGCCCTGGTTACGGAGACTCAGACGCACGGTAACATCAGCAGAGCGGTTCTCCCAGATGAACACATTGACAGTTCTGTAAGCAGAAGATACGACCCTCCGCACGCACGAGCTGTGTGTGTATGTGTAAAAGAAATTTAACCAATATCCCACTTGGTGGAAAGTCAATTCACTGTTATTTATATAGCGCATTTAAAAACAACAGGAGTTGACCCAAAGTGCGTTACAGTCGAGGCAGATGGATTAACATCTGCCTCTAAACAGGTATACATGCAGGCGCTAGAAAAACATTTTGGACGGGCTTTTGATTTCCATGGATGGGCATATTTGTCCTACTTATCAACATAGAATAGTAGCTAATGCACGACGGACGGAAAGCAAATCTTTGCATGCACGGCTTGCTGAGGCTATATACTAGCAAAATACACAACAAATTTGAAAGCTTTAGTAACTGCAGTAGTTACACAGTCCTTGTAGCTTAGTGATCACATCACTTAAAGCACATCTTCGATCGCATTTGCAGATGAAGACGAGAGCTAGCCTACATTCCCAACAGTAATTAGTTAAGTACAGTATTGGGAAGCATCTTACCCAAACTATTTTTGGGGGCAAATAATTCTTGCTGGGGGGCAATGCCCTCATGCCACCGGGTCTGTGAACATGATTAAAGGAATAATACATAAAAGGCAACAATACATAATATAATACAATAGTACATATAATACATAGAGGGCAAGACTAAAATGGAAAACACTGAAGACAACTAAAATGATGTAAAATCAAATCAAAGTAATACAATAAGAAGTAAAGAGAAATTGAATAAAATCAACAGCAGATTGAAACACAGTAAGAGAACGTTAAAAATAAGTAAAGAGCGGACTTGACAAAAACCAAGGGACAACCTCAGGCTGAACTAAAAGCAAGAGAAAAAGGTGGGTCTTTAAATTTGATTTAAAATTGCAATGGTAGAATGGGATTTAATGTGGGATGGGAGACTATTCCAGAGCATGGGAGCAGCAACAGACAAAATAGGCTACCCCATTCTTCCTGGAGGGTGGATTCTTGCTTCTTCCAAATATACCAAATAGTTTATTTTGAAAGACCAAACATCTTGCCCATGTTTATGATCAGATGTTTTAATCCTTAATATAATTGATGCAACTGTTCTTAACTATTATTTACTCTATTTCCATTACATTCATGTTCACAGTAGCAGAGGACTTTGAAAATGATGCATAATAGAACAAATTGGGGCATAAAAAGTCATCAGAATGCAGGAAATTAAGCATCTGACACTCATTGGGGAGGACCCCCAGACCCCCGCTTCATTTGTATCCCCCGGGCTTGGGGCCGCTGACAAGGTGTCCCTTTTTTTTCCACATTGAAGGTGGCAACCCTAGTCTGAAAGGCAACTCAATGCACGTAGCAAATGTGAGGTTAATCTAGTAAATTTGTTTTATGTTGGTAGGGTTCACACAATAGCTGCATTTGCCGAGCTACAGTAGCAAGCAAACCGATGGTGCAAACTAAAATAGTATTACTGCACTACTTTTGGTGTCCCCCTCAAAAATTGCTCTTGAGAAAATTTTATGTAACTGTCCCCTCCAAATTTGATATCAGATTTTCGCCCCTGTGTGTACCTTACACTACACAAAATTTGACAAATCCAGTTAATATGTCAACTGCTTGATGTGTACACAAATCAGCTAATCTCTTATTTTTTAAACACAATTACCTCACTGCTCAAGTGACTTTGCAGCTTATATAGCACATTGTGCAGTCATCTAGGGTAATAAATGTATCAGTTACCTTGAGGGCAGCTGTGGCTCCCATGCCAATGTCCACTTTCTTTGGACTGACCCAAAGCTTTTGGTCAGTCACATCAAACTTGACCAGCTTTAATGGGGAAACATCAAGGAAGTCTCGCTTTATGAAACGTCTGAGAAGGCTCTGAAAATAGAATAGCATATAGGCTTAAAATTTATAATTGGAAAAAGGTATTACAGTTATTTACAATACTAACCACAAACCAATTTCACATGCTGAAAACTCATTACTTTGTTTAATTGTTTGTCTCCTCTGTAATTAATGGTGCTTCGCCGACTAAACCACTTAAATACATTTGTAGTTGTCATTAGACCAACCCTGTATAGATCCTCCAAATCTTTGCAGATAAAGGGAATCATCGGGGCATCTGTCTGGTACTTGCATGAAATGGCTGAAAAATTCTTGACACACTCATGAAGAAGTGCAACTTCGCCAGGATAAGGAGATCCATTCGTGCTTTCTCGATGGTATCATATGATGAGGACTTTGGGTTGGGGAGCTTCTTCGCTTTGACTTGATCCACACAGGTGAAAATATATGGCCAAATTTCAATGGCTTTCTCCACTGCTGGCAGGTTTTCCAGCCAACGATGCCCACAAAATGGCTGAGGAAATGTACCACACTTATTCAGCAACATATAGTCTTCCCTCCTTGCAGGTGCCAAATTAACCTGGTAGTGCAGAGCTCTGAGGACTTTCTCAATTTGCCATACGCCAAATATTCTTAAATGAGTTGTGCATCGTGTGAAGGCCACATATCCCAACAATCAACTCCCAACAATCAGTAGTTGGGCTCCACCACACTGCTCTCTGTGTTCCTCTTGTAAAAGCTCAACAAATTTCCAGTTAACGTTGGGCCCATCCATTGACAGAGAGAGCATGTTGCTCAAATCCAGCTCCTTCGTACCTTCCTGCACAATTGAAAAAATTCTCAATTAAATGTGCTAAGTACCAGATGGTTCTATTAGCCTAACAACAACAATATGCTTGCTTATGTAGCTTAGACAGATCAATCAAAAACATAAGAACCAGATCCCATAGTTATTTGTTCTACTAATGATTATTTATTGCTTATATATATATATATATATATAATCATTATACTCTCCTACCTGGGCTGAGGCAGCTTTGTTGTTTTATTCATGCTTTCGTTGAACATTACCACATAGGTTTTCTCACTAACGCTGCACGAAAGCTCTTTTAATAAAAGAGGCGGTACCATATTTGGCGACATAAGCAGTTTTATTTTCACCACAGGTAAATGACTTTGCATATGCCGAATCAGGGAACATAGTGGCAAAGACGCTACTTATGTCATTATTTGATTTGAATGAATGATGTTTGCTTACAGTGTGGAGAACCCACAGCACCACAGCCCTTAGTGTCTCTGGCGGTGACACAAAACTACTCAAAGCCGACTGCTGAGAAGTTGCTGCTAGGCAGTCCGAATTTACACGTCTGGTAGGTGCAAACAATGCAGGTATTAGCTTAGCCCCACTAATTGCCGATGCGTGCCGCTGGTGCAGTTGACATTTCAAATGGGATTCCACTGCTCTCACCCCCACGGTCCACAACTTGAAAGTCTTTCGGCATAACTTACAGTGTTGCAAACGCCTCGGTAAGGAAAGTAGCTATTGGCAGTCCTTAAAGTCGCTAGAAGTCGCTAAATGGCGTCTTGACCTAATTTGCATAATTGGACATGTGCTTGTAATTGTGATGGACGCTGTAGGAGAGAGGAATAACGTTGTGGGAGAGAAAGCAGCTCTACATGCTTCTCCAGTGTGATCACATGCCAGCATGGAACAGTGTTCAGCAATAGCTAATGCAATGGTGGCCTCAGCCTTTTTTGAAGAGTAAATTTTTTTAACCATAAATAGCAGCTTGTTTTGAGTGGAACTGTTATAAGGCTTTGCCATTTGAGTATGTTTTTGAGTTGTCATATTTTTTTACATCACTAAGTTTGTCGTAGATATCAGCTTTACAATACAGGCAGTATACCCATGTATCATCTCCAATAAACATATTCAACCAGCCTTTGAATTCAGGGTTTGATTCCCACTCCTTTCTGTATTTTTGAGTGTACAGTTTAGACTGAGACATGATGAGCTAGCCAGCTAGATGTCACAGAAAGGCACACACAGTGGACGAGGTGAGTAAGTGACTGAGGCTGTGTGAGTCAAATGCAGTGATTTATTTTTGTGCAGTGATTTATTTTAGACAAAGAACATTTTACATTTACATCCCGCCCTGAATGTAAGCCAGGTCGGGATCAGCCAACGGCGGCTTTCCGCATACGCGATTCATTTGCTATCTCTGGACGCGGAGGGGTGAACATCTCTGACTGCAGCTAGGAGGGACTGCTGCGGGAGGACTGGGCCGCCTGTGAGTGCTTTGGGACGGGGGAGGGTCCCACGGCAGCACCCGCTGCTCGTTGAGAAGAGTAAGAACGATACATGCTTTCATGTCAAAGTCTCCAAAAGACTCCAATAACACCAGAAAAAGTAGCTAAATTTGTCGCTATATAGCTACTCACTAAATATAGCGACAAAGTCGCTAAGTTGGCAACACTGATAACTTGCACCTTGCCTCGTATGCGTTTTCTCCCGGCACCAGCCAGCCCTGAAACTTTTCTTCCTCCAACCATTTTTTGTTAAATTTACATTTTCCCAACTCGGCTCATCCCAATCTAGCGTAGCCTAAACAACTACTGACGACGACAAAAAGATAGCACGTAGCCATACGTCAACATCCCTAGCTAGATTAACTAGCTAAAACGTAAACATTGTTGTAATTGCGGAGTCTCTCATTGTCTAATACTAAGTTAATCAAACAAGTACACCGCCGCGTGAACCCTGACTGAGGAGGCTAGATACTGAGCCATGGGGAGCAGAAAAGAACTGTCAAAAGACCTGCATAACAAGGTAATGAAACTTTACAAAGATGGAAAAGGATATAAAAAGATATCCAAAGCCTTGCAAATGCCAGTCAGTACTGTTCAATCACTTATTAAGAAGTGGAAAATTCGGGGATCTCTTGATTCCAAGCCAAGGTCAGGTAGACCAAGGAAGATTTCAGCCAAAACTGCCAGAAGAATTGTTCGGGATACAAAGAAAACCCACAGGTAACCTCAGGAGAAATACAGGCTGCTCTGGAAAAAGACAGTGTGGTTGTTTCAAGGAGCACAATATGACGATACTTGAACAAAAATGAGCTGCATGGTTGAGTTGCCAGAAAGAAGCTTTACTGCAATGCCACAAAAAAGCCCAGTAACAATATGCCCGACATCACCTTGACACGCCTCACAGCTTCTGGCACACTGTAATTTGGAGTTACGAGACCAAAAGAGAGCTTTATAGTCACAACCATAAGCGCTATGTTTGGAGAGGGGTCAACTATACTGAACAGAATACCATCCCCACTGTGAAGCATGGTGGTTCTCATTGATGTTTTGGGGGTGTGTGAGCTCTAAAGGCACAGGGAATCTTGTGAAAATTGATGGCAAGATGAATGCAGCATGATATCTGAAAATACTGGCAGACAATTTGCATTCTTCTGCATGAAAGCTGACTCTTGGACTTTCCAATATGACAATGACCCTAAGCACAAGGCCAAGTTGACCCTCCAGTGGTTACAGCTAGTGGTGCCACGATATACTTGTATACCTGTATGTATTTTTCCAAAAGCCCCTCTCGGTTTTTCAATACCTTATTCATGTCACCTATAAACAAACGATGCATGTGCTTAAACAAGGAGACTGGACATATGCACTGGTGTTAAAATCAACTTGTTAACCCCACAAGAACCCCCGGGAGTGATCCACAAAGACACGCTGTTTTTGTAACCTATTTACATGGACAAAAGGATGTTGTATTTTTCCAAAAACTCCTCTCGGTTTTTCCATAGCTTATTCATGGACAAACAATGCATGTGATCAAACTACAAGTCTGGACCTATACACTAGAGTTTGAATTAACGCCTTTTCGTAACCTATACACTAGGCGAAAATGTTTTGTATTTTTCCAAACACTCCTCCGTTTTAGGCCTTGTGGATCTTTTGTTTAGCAGTTCATCTGGTTGCCTTTTCACTATCCATTAAGTTTAATTGTTCTTTTTGTACGCTTTTATTTTTTTATTTGTAGAGTTATGGTTACAGACTCTCTCCACCTCCATACATTTGAGTGTAATTAATTTGCCAAAAAATAGAAAAACAACACATTAAACAAAGTTTAGATGAATTTGACTGATAGCATTTTTTTACTTAAAATGTTCTATAGATACCGCAATAATATCGTTACTGTGAATTATTTTAGCCACGATGATCGTGTAGTGAAAATCTGATATTGTGACAGCCCTAGTTACAGCAGAAAAAGGTGAAGGTTCTGGAGTGGCCATCAGAGTCTCCTGACCTTAATATCATCGAGCCACTAGGGGAAGATCTCAAACGTGCGGTTCATGCAAGATGACCAGAGACTTTGCATGACCTGGAGGCATTTTGCCAAGACGAATGGGCAGCTATACCACCTGCAAGAATTTTAGGCCTCATAGACAACTATTACGAAAGACTGCATGCTGTCATTGATGCTAAAGGGGGCAATACACAGTATTAAGAACTAAGGATATGCAGACTTTTGAACAGGGGTCAGTTCATTTTTTTCTTTGTTGCCATATTTTGTTTTATGATTGTGCCATTCTGTTATGACCTACAGTTGAATGTGAATCCCATAAGAAATATAAGACGTGTTTTGCCTGCTCACTCATGTTTTCTTTACAAATGGTACATATATTACCAATTCTCCAAGGGTATGCACACTTTTGAGCACAACTGTAAGTGGGATGGATGTCACATGCCAGCAGCTTACAAAATAAATTAAAAAACTAGTGCTGTCAAACGATTAAAATAATTAATCGCGCAATCTTCTGCTAAATCATAATTTTAGATTGTGTTTAAATTTTGCCCATAAGTTGTCAGCCCAATAAATGCAAGTTGTCACAGCCCTTAAATGTCAGTCCATGACTTACTACAATAACTGGCCTTATCTAAATGTAGCCCATGTAAATCTAAATGGAAGGTTGTTGGTCTATGATAACATTGTTCTACCATTTCATATTGTTCCCTTGATTAATGTACCAAGGACAATAACTGCTACGTTAAGCTACAGTATATAACACATATCAGCCCTTCTTATCCGGAGAGCTACAGGGTGTGCAGGTATTTAACCCACTGAATCACACCAAAGTAAGGTAGGCTACTTTAATAGGCAATGACATAAAGTAGTCATGGTAACTAGAGATGTTATCTACAAACATTAATCAGGGGACATCTGTAATTCATGCAGAGCACAGATGCTGTTCCTTAATTCCACTATTGGAATAGGCTTTGGTCGAAACATTTTTTTGCTTAGCTTTGATTAGAAAAACATTAAATAATGACATGGCATGACTTACCATGCTACAAGCAAAGTGTTAGCAGGTGGATTCACGCAACACAGTGCCTCGAGTTTGGGGAGACACAGCTAACATTCTCGTTTGATGGGTTTTAGAGTGAGACTGGGGTGCGGGATGCAAGGAGGGATTTCATTTTCTCACATCCATTGTACTAACAGATGTGTAGCCTACTAACGCATTTTTAGGCTGTTGTTGTTAAACTAGTGCAGAGTGAACACAATTCACGACATGAATACCTACTCTCCAGTGATATATAAAAAATGTCTGTGTAGCGCTCACGATTAACTGTGTCAATGATGAATGGCTAAGGCTTGAGGGGGGGCAATGTAATTGCCCAGTACTTGTCCGGAGTCTATACATATTGATGAGGCTAGCATAGCATTTCACTCTACAATGAATCCAAGCCGATAGTGTCCACACCATTCATTGAATATTACCCTCCCCCCCAAAAAAGCGAGACGTACACACCAATCCAACGGAGTAATTAGCCAGAGCTTGACAGCCCACTGTTACGCTCTGTGGGTAATGATTCTCATTGAGATGAAAGAATCTTATCATTATTTCCAGTATCTCTGTGGTGGGTCATTTTCTATTAGTTTTACCTGATACAAAGCTAACGCAAAATATTTTTTGCTTATGGGGTTGCATAACTCAATGCAGGTACGACACTGCTTTTGTACCTCTACAGATTTGTTTCACAAACAGTTTTGGGGTTAACGAGTTACTAAGTAACGCGTTACAGTAGTCAGACTTTTTAAAGGTAACGAGTAACGTAACGCATTAGTTATTTAATTTAAGTAGTCCCTTACTAGTTATTTTTTCAAATAAATAAGGCGTTATTTAATATTCCTCAGTGCAACCTGTGTAGCTTTACTTTTCTCTAGTAGCAAGTGGCAACAAAGGATGCAAAGATGGCAGCACCAGCTCTCCCAGATAAACACTGCACCAAATACCCGTTTCGTAGTCCTAGTTATCTTGACACTTCTTACGAATGTTGCCAATTCCAGGCCAGTCGTGAGAACTAGCCTTTAATTACTCAACACTCTAAAGCCGGTTTATGTCGCGACTTTCCACGAAGAGGAACCACAAAGGAACTATCAACAGTCAAGAACAGTTAGAATCCTGACTGGCAACAGCTCCAGCATGGGACATTCTTCTACTCTTCCCTACTTTTAAAGAAACCCCAACACTGGGCATTAGGACATATCGCGACACACAAACCTCACCATTGTCACAACCCCACCCCCTGCTGTGAGATATTAAGATATCAATGGAGGACAGATTGTGACTGGCAATGATTCCAGACCTTGACTTTTAAAGTGTCCACCAGTAAAGAGATTAGGATATTTCACGACTTTTACCCCGTAACCCCCCCCCTTTCAACCCCCCCTTATCCCCTCGTTCTTTTTCCTACCTTCCCACCCCCATGTTTATTCAGCCGCAGCATATAACAGTAAAATGCTTTTATTTTTTTAAGTGCAAAAAATACAGTATTTCACAATGAATGTGTACAAATAATCAGATGTACAATTGTCAAAGTAGTGTAAACAAGTTCAACAAGAAAATGCTTGTATGTACCCTCACAGCGATGCAGCAACTGAACGTTCTTTAAAGTATACAAACAATTTCACAGGGTTACAAGAAAATATGTTACATACATTAATTCAAAGCAAATAAATATTGGGACACATTACTAAAAACAGCAATGTAATTAAAGATACTTAAATTAATAATAGTTACATTTAAAGTGGAAATGCTTGCTTGCAGGTTCCCACACAGCAATACAAGAATAGAAAGTTCTCAAATGGACACTGGCGGCCAAAAGTTTGGAATAATGTACAGATTATCAGGAGTAACAATAGAAAATAAATTGTAAATGTGAATAAAACCTTTACGCAATACTAACCTCACAGCAATGCACCAATAGAAAGGCTAAAAAGAAATAGCAAAACATTTTAAGTCATCGACAACAAAATAACTACACCCTAATAAAGACACTAAAAACTATATAAAGTAGAGTGTCTGCTAGCAGCAATTGTGTGTGTGTGTGTGTGTGTGTGTATGTGTGTGTGTGTGTGTGTGTAAATCAGTCCAGTTCAAGTGACCTTCGCTGGTCAGCTAATTTGATCAGCAAACCAAAAATCCAGTATCCACACCAGACATCATGTCCTCAGTTGCCTGGTAAAACACAGCTTCTCTTTAAATGTTCTGAGCAATCAGGTGTCCAGGGTAGGGCTGTGGTGGCCTCTTCTCCCCATAAGAGCGGTTGGCTCTCCTTTATTCATCAGCTGATTTGATCAGGTACTCAAACTCAGCAGCGCGCCAGCTAGGAGAGGAAACAAAAATGTCCTCAGTTGCCTCGGCAAACTGCAACTTCTCTTCACTCTTCTCTTCAGTTCCTTCAGCCAACTAGCCAAAGCCTGTGAAAGTACAGTAGACAATAAAATGACAATGTCAAAACAGTATAATGTCAAACTGTAAAAATCTAGAGCGATCCAAACATTACAGCAAGTCATACGCTTCACATTTAAGGAAGCTAAAGGTGTTAGGATAAATTCAAATACATATTAAAATTATGAAGTTAAAACAGCGACATAAGTTCTTTATTTGTAAAATATGTTGCACAATTGTAAAACAGATCTCCAAACAAGTAATTACTTTTGTAGTTGTATAAAAAAAGTGCTTACTTGTAACCAACTTGATATTTGGAACCATTAATAACACTTGCCAACGTAAAACATGGACACTCAGAGTTTTGTCACTAAAATCTTGCTAGAACTATGATGAAATTATTTTTATTTGTAAATCAGTCTGCGGTAGTATGTTTCACAGCGTTTGCAAGCGGATATACCCACGAGGTATTGGCAGGCCATACCTTTTTCTTCCAATGAACTGAATGCATCGTGAACATAACATTTTCACCTTTTAACCAATCTGAGTAGCTTCTGGAAGACGCAGTGCCAGAGTTTCAACTCATAATGATGTAGAGGAAGAAAAACATGGCTAAGCACGGTCGGCTTCTCGTACCTCAGTTTTTGATGGGATAACAAACCTTTTAGATGATTTTTCTACCTAGCTAGATGCACAATGCACAAAGTTTTACTGAAGTCTACTAGCTAAATTACTAAAATGTAAATCTAGCAACTAGCAAGGAATTTACATGGCTACTTAACATTTTGCCTTTGACATGGATATGCATTTACCACGAGAATAATAGAAATTCACTTTGCACAAGTTTTTCGTACTTTTCAAATGCATTGTCGTGTTGAACTAAATGGATAAAAGGTTTGGTATAGTATCAACAACTGAGGTACGAGCGGGTAGGAAAAGCTGACCATGCTGAAACCTGTTTTTCCTCCTCTGCAATACATCACTATGAGTTAAAACACTTGTGTTCCAGAATCTACTCAGATTGGTTAAAACAGGAAAACGTGACGGACACACCATGCACTCAGTTCATTGGTCAGGAAACGCTATGCAGTGCCGATCAGAGTCCCCATGGGTATATCCGCTTGAAATCGCTGTGAAACGTACAACCGCAGACTGTGATTTACAAATACAAATCATTTTGTCACAGTTCCAGCAAAATATTAGTAACAAAACTCTGTGTCCATATTTTACGTTGGCAAGGATTATTAATGAGTAGCAAGATTCCAAATATCAAGTTAGTTATACTATGCACATTTTTTATACAACTACAAAAGTAATTCCAAGTTTGCAAATCTTTTTAACAAGTGTGCACATTTTTTTTTACAAATAAAAAACTTTTGTCGCTGTTTTACCTTCATATTAAAATGGATATACACCCATTTTAGATGTGACCTTATTTTATTTATTTTGTAAGATAAATTAGTCATCACTTCCAAACAAAAATAAAACAAACATTCTCAAAACATGTTTTTTCTTTCTACACATTTATTAACAAACCTGTCGCGTGCAGTGCCGTGTTCTCTGTTTGATGTCTCTCTTTGCTGCTTTGTCCAGGTTGTCCAACGAAAAACTTTTCTCCCTTTGTATCCAGTATCGGCTGGCAGCTGCATCTGAGAAGTCATGTGTGGTGTTTTAGCAATTATATTATGCTTTATAATCCTTAATTTAATGTTAGAGTTTGCAGTCAGGCTATTTCTTACCTTCAAAGTCAGTCCAGCTCCATTCTTCATCAATACATTTTAGACTAATCTGATTTACCACTAATCCCAGCACACCAGTGTTGTGTCGACTGTTCAACCTGAGATATGAAAGAAAAAACATTCCTTTTTCAGTACAGTATTGGAGCCATCTTTCACAGATGATGTACATATTCAACCAATGCAGTAAAGCAATACATGTGAAAATCTTTTTGTCATGCCCCTTCTACACTTATCAAATAAATATGTCTATAGATAAATGGTAATTAACAAGTTATTAATCAAGTTAAACTCAATAGCAAAGTGTTAACCAATTCATATAACTAGGTACAGTGTTTATTGTAGTGTTACTTCAAATTATTCCTCCCCAAAGCCCACAATCCAGACAACCTAAAACTAATCTTGTTTAATACATTTGCATGATGAATGTTCCATTTCACGCAGCCACCACACACTTATTGGTTTATTTCTTTTGACTATTTTAACATGTTTTTAAAGTAATATAAATTCACATTCACCTTTCATGCGGCCTATACTTTTCATCCTTGCCAGCTGTATTGCGTAGGACCCCGACCGCACGCTATGAAAATGGGGTAAATCCTGGCAATTAGCAAATGATAAAAATTCTAATAAAATTACAAACCGCACAAATCTAGTAGTTAAACGTTCAACTTACAGATAATATATTTCGCTCGAGAAGACCAGGCCCCGGGCCTTCGTGGAGCAAGCTGTTAGAAATACAGTCAATAGTCTGGTTAATTCGCAAAGCATGTATGTGTATAAATATTTCTAAATAATATTTTACTAGGGTTAGTTATCTAATTACACTGCGCTTAATATTGCTTTCTGCATGTAACAACGGTACCCAGCAAGCTAGACAGTTAAAACACAAAACCACTCGTTACCGCATGTACTGCTAGCTAATGTACAGACAGTAAGCAAGCTCTTAGTCGACTCTTACCTTGATTTGTAGTAACAAAATTACTTGGACTGCCTTGAACTGTTGTCGCGTTTTCAGTAGCCATTTCCATGGCTTGGCGAGTAGAGTAGAAATTGCTGGAATGCATTCTCAACGCTTTACTGAACTGTTAGACTTTGATTACAACCGCCAGTAAAACACAATTGCGAAGTAAAACGTTCTTGTGAGTTTAAAAAAGAAGCGGGTTTGTAATGAACTCCAATCCTCTTAATTTCACTGGTCACTGAAAATCGTCACGCCCTCACTCCTGGTTTTCTTCGCCAGATTTGGTTATTTACTTTTCCATCACTATGCCCTCCTACTTCCATTAATTTGATTGGCCATCAAAAGATATAGTCTGTGCCTAGACCGTCACCGTCCGATAGTTACATTCATAACTCCAGTTCTATGAGTGGAGCGTCGCCCATTGGGGCTTCGCTCCTATTGGTTTACCCCTCTGCCAATAGGCAGTCACTGAAAATTTAAATATGCAAATCACACCTCTCATAGCCATCTGCCCATGGGCGACGCTCCACTCATAGAACTGGAGTTACGAAAGGACCTATCGTTCTATATCGTGAAGCTTTGCCCATAGGGGCTTTGCTCCTATTGGTTTAGGGCAAAGCGAGCGAGCCCAAGATGTACTCCCTGCCGGTCTCCCACCCCACCAACGAGATAAGTGCCCAACAGGACGGCTCAGGCGTGGAAAAACCACGACATCGAGCCGCTTCCATCCCGCTCACACCAAGCACATACGTTTGCGCACTGAGAAACAGCCCCAAACGAATGCACACATGGCATCAACCCAACCCGTACCTCCTCAATCAGTCTAGACTGAATCGGAGCGTCCGAGGCCAGCCCAAAAAACACGCCGAAACCCGGACTCGGCGCACAAGCAGACGTTCAAGCACACATAATGCGAGCGTCTCACTAAAAACTGCACAGGCACGCCGGAGCATGGGGCGGAACCATGTCAAATGTACCGTCCCAGTAGCTCAACGGATCCAACTCACACCCCAGTCTCAGCCACACTGAGCACAGAGTGAGCCAAGCGTGCCCACAGCCATGTCACGCAAGTAAAACCGGACAAAAGGCGACGGCGTCCCCCAAGACGCAGCAGCACAGATGTCCTCCACGCCCTTAAACAGAGCGGCCGAGGCCGCCACCCCACGCGTGGAGTGGGCCCCAAACCCCCTAGCCGTAGGAGTGCCACGTGACTTGTAGGCCAGATCAATCGCCTCACACAACCAGTGAGACAGACGCTGTTTCGACAACGGCTGGCCCACCTTGGGGCCACCGTGACACACAAAGAGCTGGGGCGCGGTCCGCACCGCGGCTGTGCGCTGCACATACTGTGCCAAAGCGCGCACCAGACACAGACGATGCAACCTCTCCTCCCTCTCTCCCGCATGGGGAGGGGGAGAAAACGCCCACAACACCATCTTCATGGAATGAAACGACGCCTTGATCACCTTGGGCAGAAAGGCCAGGTTAGGGAGCAACACAGCCCTGCTATCATCGCCGTTGATGGCGAGACAGCCAGGCTGCGTCGACAGAGCACAAAGGTCACTGACCCTCTTAGCAGAGGTCAGAGCCAACAAAAGCGCCGTTTTAAGGGACAGCACGGTATCTGACCAATTGGTTCGAATGGCGTGCAGGGCAACAGGTCTAGGGGGCTCCGCTCCACTCATATAACCGGAGTTACATTCCCGGTAACTAACGTTATATGTCGTGGAGCTCCGCCCCCTAGAGGGGCTTTAGCTCCTAGTGGTTCACGGCGGAGCGAGCGAGCCAAAAATGTACTCCCTGCCGGAACACCAGTAAGCTCACAGGGTCCAGTAAAAACCGAGCCCAAAAACCCCAAGACGAAAACATCCCGACAGCTGACACGGTCAGAAAGGGATGATCGAATGCGTAATGATGGAATCCTCCTAGTGTAGGCCCATGAAACATAAGCCAACCCAGGGAGAAGGGATGTTGAGCTCAAGCGAGAGGGAAACGTATCCGTTCCACACAAGCACAACAGAAAATACCCATGCACCACACATCACAGGATGAGGGGCATGAGAATACAAAAAAATATGAATTAATTAAAAAATATGAATTCATTAAGGTATCGCCCCAGGGAGGAGGCTAACCTGCACCAAGTGCACTAGTACTCAGTGACAATACACCTGAGCCACCAAGCCACAGGGAAAGCACTGATAATGACAGGATATAATCAAGGCAAAGCACGTGATTCCTTAACAAGTTAAGAGATCTCGGGCAGCCGCACCGAGGACCGAATGAACAAGGGAAGACGGAGACACGTCTAACAAATAGAAACGCACAAACGCCGAAGGCGACGACCACGACGCCGCGGCGCAAATGTCATCCACTCTGACACCGTGGAAGAGGGCAGAGGAGGCAGCAACACCCCGCGTGGAGTGTGCACGGAGACCCTCCGGAACAACAGAACCAGACGCCCCATAGGCCAAAGTGATGCAGTCACAAAGCCAATGGGACAGACGCTGTTTGGAAAGCGGACGACCCAGCCGGGAATCCGAATAACAAACAAACAGCTGGGGAGTCAGTCTGATAGACC